>JAUESO010000204.1:0-88451 GCA_030914385.1 Drosophila antonietae
TTTGGCCAGAAACAGAATCTGCAATTCATTTGCGGTATTCTCTAAGCGCATCGACTTAATGTAATGTAAGCTTATGTAATTTGAGTACAAATTAATTATTATAATCATTGATATATCGCAGCTGCAAACAGCTCTATATAGGCAGCACTATATATATACTATATATAGCGCGACAAGCATAGTTGCTTGCACGAGTGTAATATAAGCTCTATTAAGCTTTAAAAAATTATATATTATTCAATGAATTAAAATGCACATATTTTAATTAAAATGAACTATATATCCACATTTCAACTTAAGTAAATGTATTTTACAATATATTTTTATTAAATTAATTAAACAGTTTGCAGTTTTTAGCTTTCAAACAAAAACTTACCCAGTAGCCAAATTCGATGGCTGAGTAACATTCACCACAGACCACAGGCTCCAGAACAGATGCGAGAGCATTGTAAATAGACGTATTTCGGCATCGACCGCATCGAGCTCATACATATGAGACTCGTAGTGCTCATCATCGTGATATTTCCTCAAATAGTTGACAATAAAATCACGACGCTGTTGCACCGTTGAATATTGATGTTTGTAGTGATGAAAGTAGGGAAATTGTGGATTGGTATAGTCGAAGGTCCATTCAATGAAATGATTGGCCAAATCGAAGCCACGATAATTATAGGCACAATATTCAAAATCAATGATAATGAGATCCGGCTCGTGATCGGACATAAAGCTAGAGTCCAATGCGGAATCATCTGTGGTATCCAATTCCCGGGCAAGGTGACGCACTATGCGACTTACTGCATATACATGCATATATATAGAGGAATAGACAGATATATACGATTAGTTCAATTAATGACAGTTCATTACAGTAATATCTGTTGGATAACCTGTATGTATTTGGAAATTAGGTTATGCCGAATTTAAAAATCATTTTTAAGGACCGCAGCAATGGGGCCGGCCATCTAGAATAAGGTAGTTTTAACAAGCTTACAGAATATATATATAAATGTATATTTATATACGTATTATATAATTTAGCAATTGGCAAATAAATACGGGCTACCGTATGGTTTCTACTAAGCCACTGAATTCACTCACTTGTCATCCACATCCAAATTACTATTGCCATCCAGACTGTCGCCCAGAGTCTCATCGAAATTGGATCTATAACAGAATTGAAATTAATTATTAGATTAGCATCTCTTTCAAGTATATATAGATAATGGAATATATCTACCTACCTTAGACTACTTATTGATTCTCTGGGCGTACGATCGTGTGCATTATTTGATTGCCTTAGCAATATGTTGCCCTCCTGCAGATCGTTGTGGCAAAAGACAACGGGATAGTCGCCGGATTCAATCACCGATCTTAGCCAGGCTATCTCCTGCACATAGTCAATGGAACGCATTAGATCACGTTGCTTTTGCAATACTGTCGAATTCGGTTTCGATTCAATTTTGCCCTTCACAATGCTATCCAAACTGGCCAGCCAACGATCCATGCAATTCCATATCCAATCCGGTTCCTTTGACATTGGTATATTCAAGCTGTGTATTTCACCCATTTTCTCGGCGATCTTCATCGAAATGCGTGCATCGCCCAGCTCTGTGGTGGCCAAGGCGCGGGCCTATCATAAATAGAAATCAAATACATAAATTATTGTTTACAGTTATTATAAATGACAGGGTATTGAATAGTCAGATAATATAAATAGTGTAAAATTGTATTGTATTGGCTAAAGCTTTCTAGACTCTGTCGAAATTATATTTAGTCATTATTAAAGATTTAGAAAATTTCTATAGCGCTAAAATTCGAACCCGATAGGCAGAAGGTGTTTTATAGATTCAAAATAAAATGTAAAAATGTTACATAAAAAATGTAAAAAAAAAATATTCTAGACTTTAGCCTAAGTAGAAGTTTGTTTCTGTAGAAGTTTTTTTCTATAGATTTTAAATGAACTAATTGATATTAACTTTAAAAGTACTTGTTTAAATAAATTTTTCAAGTTTTTATAAACTGTATAAATTTAAAGTTTTCTATAAGTAGATCAATTAACAATATTACGATATTTACAGAGGATATCCAATATATACCCTATAATAATTTTAATTAAATACTTAAAGAAAACTTTAAATCTATACAGAATTTATAATTGAATTGAAATAATTGTTTTGCGAAGACATAACATATTTCGAACAGAATATCTATGAATGAATGAACATTCCAGAAATTTTCTATAAAAACATATATTAAATATATTTACTTGATTATAGTATTGGCATATTGACAATAATTAAAGCTACCTCTCTATTTGTTTACAAGCCGTCGCTGTCTGTTTCAGTGCAAGTCATTGAAGTCTTGATGTAGATTTAATTATTATTATACATCAAATATTTACTTGATCTATATTAACATATTGATAACAATTATAGATTCTCTCTATCTTGAAAATATCATTCTAATATATAAAATATTTACTTGATCTATAAACATACTGATAACAGTCTAACTTTCTTCAAATATAACAACTAATACTCTATTATATGTCTATCACAGCTCTATCTGTTCTCTATTCCACTCCATTCCATTCTCCTGCTCAACCCACCGGTATATATTGCTCAATGCGTCCACCGGGAAATATGCCATGCAATTTCGGTCCAAAGTTACGTTCGCTGAGCAAAGCGAATACCACAGACTCGGTTATCATGGTCTCCAGAGCATGATCGCCATGCGTTTGGCCATAGATGCGCAGCAGCACCTAATTTGTGTTGAAATTTTAAATAAATATTAGCATTCATTTAAAGAAATTATAAAATCTATGCGACCTACCTCACGGGGTTCCTGCTTGGGACTGTGCAAACGTCGCAGCAAACTCGAATCAACGCTGTCGCTATCGAAGCGTCGCCTTTTATTGGCCTGCTTAGTGCTCAGCGCCGCATCGTCATCTTCATCGTAGATGTGGGTGGTTGCTGAGGGATCGCTGTTGTTGTTTGTTGGGGGAACGCCCACAATAACGCGTTGTGCCAAATTTTTGGTTACCTCCGGCGCCACATCTTTGATGTTGTTGTCATTGACATTGTCATTGTTATTGTTGTTGTTGTTGTTGTTGTTATTATTATTGTTATTTATTGCTGCTGATGTTGCTGTTGCTATTCTTAGCAAATGCCGAAGCGGCTATGACGTGTTTGCCAATGCTGACATTGACATTTCCTGACTGCTGCTGTTGCTGCTCCACCTCCAACAGCTGCTGCTCATCAAAATCATCCAAGTCGGGTAGACTGACGTAATACAAGAAATTCGAGAGCCCACCGCTAAAACGAAATAATAAATATATAAATCATTTTTACAGATTAAATTACTTTTTATAAAATCTAAAAAAATCTATAATATAGAAACTCACCTGATGCGCTTCACTATCAACTGCTCTGGGGTAACTACCTTCCAGCGTCCGGTTAGATAGTCACGGCAAATGCGGGCAGCCGCTTGGCGAATTTCCTCAAGTGTGGCCTATTTGGATGTGTGCCAAGAGAGTTCAAATGTACCAAAAAAATAAATAAAAGAGAAACAGAAATTACAACTAGTTAAAAGAGCAGAGAAGAGAGCATGTGTTAAAGAGACCAAGTGAGAGACTGAGTCAGAGTCAGAGAGAGAGAGAGGGAGAGAGACTATGACATTTGCGAATTGACTAAACAAATGTAAGTTATTCGTACCCGGAAGAGGTTTTTCAGAGGGTGAGTATTGACGGGGTTTGTACTAAACATATCAAATATGTACATATATAATAATAATATATAATATAATACAAAGCGAAAGAAACAACGTCAAATCATGGCATGCAATATACACACAAGACTGAAAATAAACAATCTATAAATTCGAAAGAGCCTCGCGTACAATTTTTAGTACAAGTGCAAGGTCGCGCGAGTGCTAAAAACGTCTCTAGGCGTACAATTCAAATACACTATATATAGTTTATATGAAGTAAAAAAAATATACGTAATGTCTAGCTAGATTTAAAATTGTTATTTATATAGATAAATTGCCAGTTATTATTTGATAGTTATCCAAATGTAACATGTACCTAATGTGTACCTAATATATATTTAATATATACTAAAAATATACCAAAGCTGTACCTATTATATATATAACATATGCCAAACATTTATAACACATGTACCTAACATATTTATAACAAGTACCTAACAAATAATGTTAATATAATGTACCTAAATAACATGTAAATAACATATATAACATATGGTTAACATTTATAAAACATGTTCCTAGCATATATAACATGTACACAACAAATACCTAAAAATGTATGCGGTCTGAGCTCTTTTAAATTTATTTTTAGCATATTACTACTAAGCACCTAAGATAACTATCAAGTGTTAAGCAGGTGCTTAATCGATACGTATAATGTAAGTAACACATACCTAAGTGTTAAAAATAGTGTAGAATATATGAAATAGATAGCTAACATAAACTTAACATGTACCTATTATGTTAATAACATAGTCAAAGAGCTCAACGAAAATATTTTAAAATTGAATATTAAATGCGACGCAAAACAAAAAACCCAGGTACAAAGAAAACGTATATATAAAATAGCTATTTAGCAAAAATAAATAAATAAATAAATATATAATTAAAAAATAAAAATAAAAAAAAAAAAACATGTTTGCAACTATATTGTACAAAGTATATAATTAAATGTGTACTAAAATATTAGACATGTTAGCAGAAAAATAATGTGTTTACCAATTAACATGTAGCAAAATATATTGTAATCATTTTTTTAGATTTTTCAAATAGTCTAAAAACCAAATAAATAAAATATATATTAGATATTATTGTAAATAATATATATTCATTCAACAAAAAATTGTTCAAATTATTCAAAAGGAATTTTGTTGTAAGTATCTGTATATTAGATATACAATGATATATGATAATATATAATATATGATGATATCTAATACCATTAATTAACTAATAATTAAAAAATATATATCGCTTACATTGCGTCGAAAATGTTGCCAGATATGTTCATAATTACAGCGTGGACGTTTACAACAATTTTCATCAATTTCTAGAAAATTCTGCTGCTTTTGACGACGAGTTTTATGTTTGGTGCAACCTTTACGTTGTCTCATACTACGTTTATTCCGTTTTACAAGAAAGCTCAATAAAATATCAAATCTATAATATATGTATATGACTGTGTGTAAATCTAATTATATAAAAATAAAAACTGATTTAACAATTCCGTATGCACGCAAGTCTTCAATGTTATTCCGTATCAAGTCGTTTAGTTCCTCACAGCTGAGCGTTCAATAATAAACTGAAAACATCTAACAACAAAACTGACTCATTGTAGCCCAGAGAGATGCTTGCTCACTCAGCGAGACATCAGTCTCTCCCTCTTTTTCTCTGACTCTCTCAGTTTTTGGTGGTTGCAACCACCTTGCCTTGGGGTTCAGCTAGGGCCAAAGCATATGTTTACCTAGCACACAAACCACACACGTAACTATGACAGACGTCAATTCGCCTTTGCCTTTTGTGATTTTCAACAGATGTTCGCATTCTGAACAAACAGGTAAAAAAGAAAAAGGGTAGAGAAAAACTAGATTAAACTGACTTAATGGCTATTAATTGTAGTCTAGCACCTATTTAAGATTAGATTGCATCACGCAGGTACTTGTAGATATTGTTCAAAACTTGTAACTAAGAGCTTGATAGACATATATACGCACTTACAGCTATCATGAACGTTCGTTGACCTGCTTTCCAGTTGGACAACTGTTCAAATTTCAACTAAATAAGTATATATATTGTAGCATATATAGACGTAGGCAAACAAGATTTATCTATTAAATATCAGCATATAAAATACTTTGAAGAAAATTTTATTTTTAATAATCTAAAATTTGTATTATAATAAAAAAAAAAAAAAGATTGAAGAGAAACTAGATAATATATAATATAATATAATTATGTTAATACATTTTAAAGCATAGTCACATATTTTAAATTTAAATTCTAACAATATATATTATAATATTTTCATCATAGTAATCAAATTGTAAATATTACATTTTTCGTTCATTAAAAATACTTTACTTAAAAAAAATATATATATTTTTGTATATTATTATTATATATATTACATTTATGTACATATTCATGTATGTGACAGTTATTTATTTCCTTATATATATATAAGTAAATAAATCTTTAGAAAGAAAACCTTCCAGTTGGATATAATCCGCAAGCAGCAGGTATGCAATTATTTATACGACTTTTCATTTACTTTAAGGTGCACGAAGCGCTGCAACCCTTCAAGATTAGCTCAAGTTTCTCGCTCGCTCTCTCCATCTATCTCTCTCTCCCTCTAAAATTTTCTCTCTTCATTTGTGACCTGACAATTTCTACCCTCTCTTAAATAGACTCTTTATATGCAATTTTCAACTCTTTTATCTTTATTTTGATTTACTTTTTTATATTAAATTTGAAATACGTTAATTAAATAATTATTACATCGTTAATACGCATAAAATATAACTTTTTTTCTATATTAATTATTTATATTACATTTTTATTTATATTCTAAAACTATACAATTTTTGAATAAATTCTAAAACTGTAATCATTTTTTTTATATCAAAAACAGTTAAAATGTTTTACTGTTGTATTTATATAAGCTTTGTTTCCCTCTAAATAATTTTATTTATTTATTTGAGATTTAATTTATTTATAATTAGTCTTTTTAAATTATTTTTTGCAATTTAAATGGAAAAATTATTTATTGTAGTTTATTTGTTGTTAAGATACTGTAATATATCTTTTCGTATAAATTACAAGTTTATAAATGATTAAAAAAAAAAAAAAAACTAGTTGCAACAAAATTCAGACAACTTTTACACAACATACACACACACACACATGTAATTATAATGAGTTCAATGTAAATGTGGAATTTTCCACGCAACAAGAAAATCTTCCGCTTACGCACAAGGCAAACGTCTCTTATCAAGTGGAACAACAATATATTAAATAAATATATATTTAGTCAGAATGATGAACAGATGAAGTAATTATTTTATATAATGTATAAAACAATGAGAGCGAGGCGAATAATGGCCAGAAGAACGCACAAGTATATATCAAGTTATATATGCCTGATAAGCCCATTTAAAAGGTATTTTAGAGATCTTAGCATTAGCTAGAACTATAAAAACGAAACAACAACAATAGCACTATAAGAATAAGGCTTTTCATTGCAAAGCCTATTCCGGGCCTTATCAGCTCTATTAAAAATTATCATTAACTATTTTATATATAGCCCACTTGCAAATATTTAATCGTAAACTTTTTTTTTTGATTATGATTTTGCTGTGCCAAAAGCAAATCTTTGAAGTGCGCAGCTATAGATTTTTTATATTCTGAATTTGAAAGCAAATGCAGAGTTTAGAAGCCCTACATTATAGTCAGGTACCAAAGTATTCTCATATACCAAACTTCAAATTCAATAACTATAAAATACTTTTAAACATATTTCATTGAGAAGAATATTCAAATTAATCAACAAAATACATTAATTCAATAGTTCCCCAATAACGAATATCAAGCTTTGAACGGAAAGCTCATTAAAGCTCTTTGGCATTGAAAATGTTCAATATAATTTACATTCAAAATATTTTATTAGGATCTTAAGCTTGAACAAAAAAATCAAATCAATTATATTTGATTCAAAAACTGTTAAATACTGGAATTTTTAATAATAATAAATACATTTAAAATTCCTCTAATCATAATGTTCATATGTAGGTCAGTATTAATTAATAACTAACCCAAAAATAAGAAAATCAAATTTTAAATGTTTTTTTCGCCAATGATAAGCTGAAAGCTCATATTGCACAACACGAAGCTAGAGAGATAAGATTTGAAACGCGTGTCGTTCAAGCACCTATAAGATTTAGGAAAAAGCATGCTATAAAAAAAAAAAACTTTACTAAATATTAGTTGGTAATAATTTGAAATGCGTATAAAGCAAATCGTATAAAAAAAATCTAGTTAAATATCTAATTTAAGCTAGTAAGCACTATCTCAACTAAATCTATATATATATTTATCAAATAGTATCTATCGATAGGTATGTAAACATTAATAAATGAAATACAAATTGGAATTTGATAACCAAATTGTTTTATTGATACATGATAACTCAAGTAATTTTTAACATTTTATCAGATTATAGACTTAAGTCATTAAATAAATTACAGAATTTTAATTGATAAAAAAAAAGACAAAAAAAAAACGATGCCAAATTTATATTTTTATAAAATTTTATAATTATTTTTATAAAGGTTTAAACTTTTTTATTTAAAATATATTGCTTAATGTGTTTTCTTTATTTTTAAGTACATTTCATCAATTTGTACGATTCTCTATACTTTATCTCATACTGGTCATAAATCTGAGTTAAATCAAATAATTTATGAAAGGGGAAAACCTAGTGTTTATAGTCATAATTCATTAATATATATTATATATTAATTATATTATTAATATAATTATACTATATTATATGGAATGTAGGAAGTCTGCTAAAAAAAATAATGCGAATATATTTTAAATAATTTTTATTGCTTTAGAAAAAACCAAAAAATAAATAAATAAATAAATAAAATATATAAACAAAATAATAATAAAACTAAATAAAATATATACATATTTATTTATAAATATTTAATATAAACAAAAAAATATAATATTGAATAAAAATAAATAAATTATATATACTAATGAAAAATAAATCAAATTATGCAGTATAAAATATAATAAATATTTATATAATTTCTACTAGTTCTAATTTGATCAATAATATTATTATATATATTAATCATATTTATTTTCTTTAACTTTGGTTTATCTCTTTTATAATTTTTGAAATACATTTTCTTTTTTTTTTTCAGTTAAATAAATAAAAATAAAAGTTTTGGATACAGAGTAGACTGAATTATGTCCAACCTTTATTATTATTTTATTTATTTATTTGCATTAGCTTTACTTTGTCCATTTGTATTACTTGATTAATTTGTTTTCTTTCTGATTACTAGTTTTTTGAGTTCCCCAACTATATATTTTATCTAATTCTTCCACTTTTAAAAGCTGATTCATTGCGCGCATTAGCAATTTTATTCAGATGATTCATTGCAAGTGCTTAAGAAATATACATATACGTATGTATATTCTCTAATCTTAGAGCAAAAGTAACTTTTATAGAAAACTAACAACAGTAATAACAACAGAGCTTGGGGAAATCACATTGTATAAATGCAAGTGTGTTCGTGTGTGTGAGTTCTAGGTATATTATAATTGGCTTAAAGCAATTACCTGACTACAGCTCTGCGTCTGCCAATCGCTGCGCAACTGCGACGCAGCAGCGACGGCACGTGACCTATTGCGTCGACTCTGGCAACTCCACCGGCCGTTTGAATCGGTCGGGTAGCGGTAAATACGCGTCAGCGTCTGGCTAAGGCAGCGCGTGCCGCCCGTGCGCAGAGCAACCTGTGCGGCGCCCATTGCGACAAGTGATTGCGCCAAGAGCTTTGACCCCAAAAATATATATAATAATTAATCAACACAAAATATGGCAAATATTGAAAAGAGAAAGAGAGAGAGAGATTTTAATAATTATCAGAAAAGAACAGATGAAGAAAGAGCAACAGCAAGTCGAAGAAAATGCTTATCAAGAACATGCCGTCAATTGTACTACAAAGAGAGCAAGCGACAGCAATGAATAACAAGTGCGATAAGCCCAGCAAGGAATAAGTTCACTAGCAACGTGGAATTACCATAAAAAAAAATAATAATAATAATAATAAAGAACAAAATAAAGCAAAAGCAACAACGGAAGAGCCTTGAAGTGCCAGAGTAGATCAACATTGAAATACTCTTTCAGATAAGAGGGCAACACCTTCTAGATTTATATTCATGACATTTACGTCAGCTTATCATTGAGATTATTTACACCAATTCCATGCGAATACGCATTAAAAATAAACGTATTTATTTTTTTACACACTTTCGATTAAAGCAGTTAGCACAGTGGAACAGTTAAAAACCTTAAAAAAGAGTGCAAAACTTTTTTTTAGCACTTTCGATTAAAGCAGTTAGCACAGTAGAACAAGTATTTATTATCAACAAATTAAAAAAAAAACAAAACAAAACCAAAAATATTAATAATAATAATAATAGTAATTTTCTCTTATTCATTTCACACAGACAAAAAAATGATCGACAGTCTGGCAACACTGGCGCCGGTTGTCAAAATTCAATTCAAATTACAAATATATTAAAATCGATTTGTTATTTTGTTATTAGATACACCAGTTGCAGGCGACAAACGCACTAACAAAATCAATGGACCTGCTGCACTGCAAGAGCCTGCAAACCGTCAAAGATTTCGCGATGACACACGAACGGTGTATCGGTCAATGCTCGCGAATTACGTAGAGAATTCGTAGCAACAAAAAAAATAAGAAAACGAAGCAGAGAAGCTGCTACCAAAGGCTACAACAATAAAGCAGGTTATACAGCATTCTCTGAATTCTGCATTCTCTTACCGTTTGCAAATTGTTGGACATCTTGGTGCATACACTCTTCCTCTCTCTCCCACTCTCACGCTCTGCCTTCCACACGCGACACGATGTCCAAAAAGGTTCGCAACAATAATGTGTGAGTGTGTGTGTGTGTGTGTCTTTTAGTGTCTGTCTGTTTCTGTTTGTTTCTGTTTTTTATTTGTTTTTCATTAACACTTCCACTTGGAAGCAACAATTACGCTATAGGCTGCGACGTCACTGTTAACTTAATATAATTACACAAATCGTTAAAATAAAAAATAAACTAGTCAGGCTGTTTTGACTGCTGCTGTTTGATTAACGGATTTCACTTTGTTTGCACTGCTTCCCGCTTTAACATCCACTCGCGCGCACGCTTCAATCGTTACTGCGATCGAAGCTTTGAGTCCATCGCAGAGTGCCAAAAGAGGACAGTGCGATTTTCGCCTACTCTTCATTATCTTATCACTTAGTTTAGCACTGCATTGGCAGCTCTCTCTCCCTCTCTCTGTTTATCTGTCTGTCTCTCGGGCCTTTGCATTTCGAACTGGTGAGTTTCATGGCGCTATGCCAACAAGCTTTTGTGAGTGAACAGCAACAGACACCAAATGACATTTTTGCTATCCCCCACCAATTTGTCATTGTTGGAATTTCGCAAGCTGACAGACGACTCAAGGCTGACTGCTACAGTAACTTTCTGTACGTTTTAAATTGAATTCTGAAAAACTGATTTTAATAAAAAAAAAAAAACATTAAAGGTGGTATTTGTATTATTTGCTTTTGGTTTAGTTTAAAACAAATTGAAAATAAAACATGAATTTAAATATATAATCAAATAAAATCTTTATGAAACAATAAAAATAATATTTTTCCTTCAATTTATTATGTTTACATTTAGACGCGGTCTATTTCGGGGTCAGAGCCAATCAATTGCGTTTCAAATAAATATATTTTCCAAAGCTCCATTGGGAGTTTTCTAAAATTCATGTCAATTGGCACGTGCACAATACAAAATTATCGCTACACGAGGGCTACTCAAGCCATATTCATCGCAATATGCAAACTTCAAAGAAAATCCCATTACTTCTGTGGCAGCACTCGTCGATGAGCTTTCGGTTTGCATGGCCAGCACAATGCTCTACAAGTTGTCAGCTTTCGACGAAAGCTCGCACAAGCGCCAGCTTACCACTGGAAAAGCTTCCACCACGGCAAGCTTTTGCAGACGCTTTACAAATGTACTTCGAACATGACTCACGTCCGCACGGATGCGATCATATTTATTTTCGTGCATTTACTGTATACGATGTTACATTAATATTGAGCTTTTTTTGCATGTAAAAAAAACTTCTGCTAGATTAGATTTTGATTTCAAATACGAATGTATGCATGTATGTACATATGTGTATAAAGTGATTCATTTAAATAAATATGTATGCTAATTCCGAATTTGAGCTTTCTGCGACGCATTTTTATGCCAAAAAGGTTGCTACTGATAAGCCGTCTATTGGTGTACAGTCACGTCCCGCATGTGCAGCAAACACACACACACACTTGCAAACACTCTCACACACACACACACAACATCCACAATGTGAGCAAGTTCTAGGAAGTTTCTAGAAAAGGCACAAAGCCCCCGAAACCCGACCAAAGAGTAGAGAGAATAATTAACTCGGTTTTTGTTTTTGTATTTCTTTTGTTCTTCCATTTATTTTTGAATGTTCTCGAATTTTGTTTTTTCTTTTTCTTCTTTTATTTGAGGTTTTATATCATTTTTTTTTTTTTTGCCTGTTGTCTGCTTCTGGCTACGCTTTGTTAGCCATTTTCTGCTTGTTGCTGTTCTTGCTGCTTAACTTGGCTGAATGCTCTGTGCTGCTCTTTACTTTAAAAAACGTTTCTTTTTTTTTTTCTTTCTTTCTCAATTTTGACATTTCTCTCACAAACGCTGCTCTAATTTTAATGATGTGTTATCTGCGTCTACCTTTTACTTCAGTGTTCTTTCTTTTTTTGCATGCGTTATTGCCTATGGTTTGGTCTGTCTGTTGTTGTTTTTGTTTCTTTTTCGCTGCCTTTAAACGATTCAGCACGAGCGCTGCAGAAGAGAGGGGGAGCAAGAGGAACCTATGTAAATAACAAACCACCAATGCACGCTCATACACAGGTGTAACGCGCTTTACACAAAATTAATTACTCTAAATGCAGGTAAATTAGATATACAGAATACTTAGCCAAGTTAAGTTACACAGTAAAATAATGGTATACAAAAAAAAAAAAAATATATATATATATATAGAAAAAATTATGGTTGTACATTAAATTTGTTAAATATATAATTTAATTCCCTTAAGTTTGGCGATTCGGCGCTGTTGATTTCATTGCTATAATAAAATATATATATATATAAAACTTGATATTCCTTTCATATATATGCATATTTCTATTTTTAGATCTTTTAAGTGAGGAAGGAGCTTGGAAGGGGGGGGGGGGGGGGGCGCTGGCAGCTTTTGTTATTTCTTGTTTCATCTTTAGTTTATTCTTTTTTTTTGCCGTTTGCTTTGCTTTTTCTTTTTTATCGAGTTTTAAACATAGAGCTTGTTTTTTCTTTAATATAAATATTCATATATAATATAGGATCATACATAAAATTAAAAAAGAAATTATCTTAAAAATGACAAATGCGTAAAGTTAGATTTGTTTTCGTTTACTTTTACAAGACTTGCAAGTTGTTGTTGTTGTTGTTTTGCTTTGTATAGTTTTTGTTTTGTTTTTATTATTTATTATTATTAAATTTGATGCTTTCCTTGTATACAACTTTTTTGTTTTGTTTTCGTTTTGCTTGTCTGCTTAAAACGCATCTTAATTGTTTGTTTCTTTTTCTTTTTTGTATTTATATATATATATACGTTTTCTTTAAAGTTAAGTTTTTATTTAAGTAAATTTTAAATGATAATGGATTTTTTCTTCTTGTTTGTTGCTTTTTTTTTTCTTTTTTTTTTTTAATTTGTATTGTTAGTAAAGTCAGAGAGAATCGGTACATTTTAAGACTACGCTCCCTTTTTACAGGATTGTTATTAGAGAAACGCTAGCACACACACATGCACACCCACACACACACGAGCACACTTACAGTTACTAAAGTCAGTGTTGGGTTAGTGTGTGTACGTGCGTGTGCGTTTGTGCATGAGTGCGTGAGCGCATTTTGTGTGTGATTTTGTTTGCGTTTGTATGTGTGTGTGTGTGTGTGTGTTAGTAAATTTAAATGTATTACTGTGCTGCTGGCTGAGCGGGCGATGCGATGCATTTAGCCAGGACGACGCGATGACTTTAGGCAGCCACCTCGCTGGCTTCAGCACCATTTTGAACTTCATCCTTTGAGCTGGCCTCGTCCAGCTTCGCCTTCTTCTCCGGCGTAGCAACGACCTCATCGGCTTTGGCGGTGGCCTCGTCCACCTTTCGCTTCACAGCTTCAGCGGAGGGCGCATCTATAAATATGGGACACGCACAAAGAGAGAAAAAGAAAGACAGCATTTTAATGTCAAGTTTCAAGGTTATGTTTAGTTCATTTATTTTTTTTGGCATTTACCTTTTGAATCACCGTTAGCTGCCTCTGCATCATCGGCACCATTCTCAACGGCTGCGGCCTCACTGCTTGGCTTGGCCTCAGCTGTTGTCTTCTCATCAGCCTCCTCCTCCTTCTTCTCATCGGCTGGTGCTGCGGCGGCGGTGGCATTGGCTTCGCTCTTCTCACCATCGACAGCATCGGCAGCGGGCGCAGCTTCGGCACTGGCCTCAGCTCCATTCTCCTTGGCGCCATCGGCGCTGCTGCTCGACTCCTCGCCGGCACCGTTCTCTGTGGTGGTCGGTGTCTCTGCTGCTGCATCGTCGGCAGCAACGGCATCCTTCTTTACAGCATCAACCTCTTCAGCGGCAACTTTCTCAACCACGGGGTCTCGCTGTGATTAGAAAATAAATAAAAAATATATAAATAAATTTACAAAAAAAAAAATAGATAACATTAGAAAATTGAACTCTGTACAAAATTCAACCAACATTTCACAATCCCATGAAAATAGAGAGAGAAAAAATTCAAGCACACAAAAGACCGGCAAAAGCCGTTAACTCCGCAGCCGGCGTCGCTTCCGCGTTGCTTACAACCAACCACCCCCAGTAGAAATAGAGCCAGACAACACACAAACACAAACATACACACACACAATCACATTGTTAAAAGCATCTGCCGCCGCAAATGATAAAATGGGAGCAACAACTCGTGGAAACTGCGACGCAAAAAGAAACGAAAAAAAGGTGAGCGGCATGCGCTTCCACATATAAAAAAAATTGTGCTTTTTTCTTTAAACACCAGTCGGATAATAGGTGTACATAACATAAAATGTGAAAAGTGAAGAGCAAAGGTAAAGCGTGCAAAAAGAAAAAACGCGACTTGTTTGAAATACAACGACGAATAGCAGAAAAAAAAACTGGTTTTTATGTTTGCAACACTATGTGCATCTCCCTCACACACACCGTTTGTGGGCTACAAAGCGCGCGCGTCACGTCCCCAAGCGAAACAGCAAACAATGAGTGAGCAGGACAGCGCGATTAAAAAATTGCATTGCAAAGCAAAGCGGCAAAAATAACGGTCAAAATATGTACATACATACACACGCACACAAACACCTACAATACAACAATATATCAGCTCTCCCCCCCGAACCAAACAACCGACACAACCACAGACAACAGACAAAAGGTTTCTAACGGTTATCTTTAACTGCGTCGCAAGAGCAGTTAAAAGAAAACGCACAGAGCGAAACGTAGACAATGCGAGCTAGCAACCGGCATTGCTTCGCGTTTATTTTAGGCAATGACAAAATATACCTGAAAACAGAATTTGATTTGAGCAGCTCATTAGCACACAAAAATGAGAGACAAGAACGAAAAGAAAAAGGTAAAGCGGCCAACAATGCCAAGCTTTAAGCTTTTAACGAAATTTGCGCAAGACAAAACTGACAAAAATTAATGGCCAGACAACAGCGGCAAAAGCAAACAGACGAGACAGACAAAACGACAGCTGAAACTCACAACGGCACACAAAAAAAAAGAGCGGCAACTTGAATGCTACACACTGATGCAGTGTGCTTATACGCTCACACAAGTATGCATACATACATACATGCATACTTATTTGCGCACTCCGCTTTGCACACAGCACACAGTACATATGTACAGACACACACACAAACGTACGCTCAATATATTACTTCTTTGCCTTCACCAGCCACCACGAACATGCCCAACAACAAGCATGCTGACGAAGTCGCTGCCGCTCGTCGTCGCTGTTTGCCGGCCGGAGTGTGAGCGAGAAAGCGTCATGACGCCGCGCCAATTTCAACGGCGTCGTTTTTTGCGCGCACATTTGGACAGCTTTGGTGTAAGCGAGACAACTCTATGGATTGTTCAAGCATTTTACGTAGGATAGACACAAAATTCAAAAAGAAATTTTTTTCCAAACCGTTGGAAGAAAATGATGTACATCACTTGCGAAATTCGCCGCAATTGTCGCTACATATATTGTTTAAACATATTAAACGCACACACATGCAACATGGGCTAGAGCACACATATTTACACACAAACCTAAATAAAATTACTCACTTCTTTTTCTCAGCCACATCAGCCATTTTAACTTTTAAAGAATTACTTTTCAAAGAGAAGCGCGAAAAGAGTGTAGTTTTAGTTTTTTCTTTTGTTAGCACGCGTATACAAACACGACTTATTATTTTAATTAAAACAAAACACGTAGTTACAAGATTTGCAAATTTTATAAATTTGTGCAATTACTCTTGCTTGACCACTTTTTTCAGGTAGCTCTGCTGCTCATAAAGTTGAATGCCTGCTAGGTTTTTGGTTGCCGTTCAGAATAACGTCCACACAGTTACGTAGATAAACGCCGAATGAGACAGAGACAGAAGCTGAGGTAACTTTATATACACTAGGTATATTGACATTGACATCGATGATTTCCAAAACCAAATTCGATATCGATATATTTTTGCAGAAAAATATTTTCCAAAAAAGAGCGCTTTGAACATAAAGTTCTTGAATTAATTAAGCCGTTAAAACTATTTCTTATATGTTATTAATGTATATATTTATTTTGACATGTCAACTTACAAGAAAATATGCTTAAATTCAAACCGTAACTGGTTTGAAGCGAAGACCATTTTCGCGATATTTGATTTTGAGATTAATTAACATAATGTTAAACTCAAAATGGCACTGTTGTGAGGCACTATGGCGTCGCACTAAAATGTGGTGAATAGTGCGAATGCAACAGCGTTTTAAAAAACATTGCGTGAAAGAGGGAGAGAAAATACTTTTCAGTAAAGCAGAATTGTATTTCTTATCGATAGGCGTGTAAATTACGATGTTTGATCAAATAAAGATTTAAAGTGACATTTTATTTAAATATCATGTGAATGATTCAGCAGCTATTGAGTAGATATGATTGCATATTGATTATTTAGAGTAGGGTTACTTTTCTTTCTTTCTATATCTTTCGATTTTGATATATTTAAGACACCGGATGGATCCGAAGCACATGGCCTAAGCGTCAACTATTTAATTGCTCTTTTATATTAATATGTAAACTGTTGAATTTATAGCGTAGTTTACTCTTCTTTTGTGATATACGTGTATACATATGTATCTCTAAGTCTTTGTCTTAGCTTTAGTTTTAATTGGTATAGCTATATGTGCATGCATACATACATATGTATGTATATATGTATGTATTTGTGTATTAATATAACAATTTATTTGGGTTCCTCAGAAAAAGGATTACAGAAACATCTGCTATTATCCGAGGATCATTTTCGTTCCAGCTGCCATATATCTGTATCTGTATCTGTATGCATGTAAGTGCATATATACATAAATTGTTATAGCTATATGTATATGCGTATATAAATAAATATATTCATCTAATTATTTACATTGAACCGGCTCTATATAAAATAAGAATAAAAATAAAACAAGCCATTTAAATGCCCTCTTAAGAAAATACATATATCCGCTAATTCTGTATATACATTTATTATTAATAGATGCAGGCAAATTAAATTTTGGCAAGACTACCCCAATCCTCTTTAGTTATGTTAAATGCGATGGCGAATAAAAACTATCGATAGTTCTATTAAATAATACGTTTCATGCACTGGTGCCGAGGATAAACGTTAGCCCGCCAAATGGAAATCCAAAGTAATCAATCAAAGTTATTGTCGATCTGTTTTAGTTTTTGGGTTTTGAAAATAAAGCGGAAATTGCAGTAGTCCGAAGCGTACGGGCAGGCAGGCAGGTAATAGATGAGCTCACAATTGATGCAGTCGAGACAGATGGATTAAGCGGCATCACGTGCCATTGTGCACGTCCTGGGACTAATATTGTGCTACGGAACAGGACAGCCGGCTCGCCGTTTGCCTCGTTTTATTACCTGGTGCCGCAATTGTTGATTTGTTGTTGTTGCTGTTGCTACTGCAGTTGCTGTTGTTGTTGTTGCCGCTGTTTTGTATGCGCGCGTTTTTCATGAATTTTCCAGCTGCATTGCAGTGACAAAGGTGTGAGTACATACCTAGATTAATATATACATACATACATACATACATGTATGTACATATACATATACATACAAGAGTCCATATATAAATATATTAAATTATACTTTATACTTTTTTTCGAATGCACATAAGTTCATAAATCATTAATAATTTATTTTTGCAATCTTCGTCTCTTATAAAACGAATTTATAGGTAATATTGCATATTTTTTTCATCAAATTGTCGTCATTTGCACATGACGCTCATATACCGTTAAAAATGTTATAGGCATATAGCATGCACACACATGCATACATACATACATACATGTATCGTGCATCCATATTCATTTGCATCTGCTGTTATGTACATTTATATAAATGTGTGTGTGTATTTGCACAGTGGGCGATGTTGATGATTTGGTATTGTAAAATTAGATGGAATCACATTTTCAAATATTTTAGATCACAAATATATGTATATATTTATGAATATATATGAAATATATGGAAATGTATGTAATAAAATTAAAAACCGTAATTTTGTTATATAATGAAAAAAAAAAAAAAATAGTAATTGTGGTGTATAATGCGCAAATATACCGAAATTACTACTATTGTACATTTCTTATATATTTCATATTACATAATAATAATATTTATTTTAGTCTGTTAGTTTTGTCTTTTTAGTCTATTTTTCTTTCACATCTAATTTGTTTTGCTATTCATCCCATTGAAAATATCATCTGCATCCCATTCAACATATTGCTCTTTAACATGCATTCAATTTTCGATTGTGGCAGCTACAGCTGCATCCTGTGGCGTGCCCAAGGCCAGGTGCTGTGTTTTTTTATGTTTGTTGGCGGCGTCGACGCCGCTGCAGACGTCGCTGTCACAGTTGTTTTTGCTGTCACAGTTGATAGCCATTTTAGTAACATTTTTCTTAATAATTAATTTGATGAGCCTGCGGCAATTCGAGTAATCAAGCTTAAGTGCGAGTGTGATGTCCTGTTACACACACGCATACACACACACACACACATGCACGTCCGTTGCATAGTTGCGTTATCAAGCTGCACAGCTGTACCGTTATCAGTTGCAATGCGCTCTCAAAGACATGCGCCCGCAGAGCTTGCGACAGAAAGCTCTCTCGCAAGAGCAGCTTACATTAAAGAGCGGCAAAGAGAGAGGGAGAGAGAGCGAGAGCGCGTTAACGTTTGGCGCTTATGTAGAAAGTCCTTGCTGCTGCTGCTTTTACTGCTACTGTTGAGCTGTTGGGCTGTTGACTGTCAAAAATTTTCACTTAACAATCAGTCAAGTTTATCGTGCGTCTTAGTTTAGTTCGCAGAAATTAGCTCGCGCGACACAAATTTGGTCCGCAGCAGCAGCAGCCGCAGCCGCAGCAGCAGCAGCAGCAGCCAGAGCAGGCAGTTCAAAAAAATAAAAAAATATAGAAAAACCACAACGAAGCTGTTGAAAAAAGGTTAATTCAATTAACGCGTGTGCCATGATATGATTCCTGTTCATGTAAAAAGTGTAAAAAAGGAAGTCTGTAGCAGGCAAAATTTTCTGTACATGCTTAAACCGTTATCGCAGCCTCCATATTAAAAAAAAATAGAAAAACTGTAAACTCTGCTGCCTAGTTTTATGCGCGAGCCGTTGTTTATTTAAATTAAAATTAGATCCGAAATTGACTGTAAATACATTAAGTGTGTACACTCACACACATAAACACAAACACAAACACACACACACACACACAGAGAGGAACGAAATCACAACGCATTAAAACGAACCTTGAGCAAATCAGCCTTAAACACACATAGATAAACACACACAAGCATACAGATATAGATATATACTGACATACATACATACACACAAACGTATATCCACAAGCAGAGCAGAAGTAAAGGATTTTTGTGTGCCAAGAAAAGAAGCAACGAATTCGGCAATAAGGATACGCCAACCAACTGAAGAGGAAACAGCATGTCCGCCAGGTAGCTGAAAAGAGAATGAAGAAAGAGAGGAAGGAGAGGGAGAGGAAGAGCGGGAGCGCGAGCGCGAGCGAGAGAGGGCGCGCGCGTGACAGTCGAACAAAGTGAAACACATTGAGAAGCGTTGCTCCCGAGTGGGAGAGAGAGAGAGAGAGCGAGAGGGAGTCGGGGCAATAGTATGTGCACTGTGGTGTGTGTGTGTGTAAAAGTGACTGAAAAATATTATCATAATTTATGCAAACGGTTATTAAGCGCTATGCATGAAAATTTGATAACACAATTTACATTCGAGCGAAAATTGAAAGAGAAATGCCTCAAGCAACCAAATATCTGTTTAAGGAATTTGAAATAATTGTAAACAATATGTTTTAATATCTCTGAAGAAAAACCCAAAATCATTCAAGCAACCAAATTTGAAACAATTTTAATCAACATGTTTTAATAATCTCTGAAACTAACAGAAAGCTGAAATTTATCAGCTTAATAAATTTACTAGTATTATATTAATTAATATATTTTGATATCTCTGCAGTTTTTGCAGTTGCATGAATATTAAGTTTTTTTTTTTTATCTTATCTAACGATAAGAAAATACTATGCCTGTCATATTTATATGTGTGACAGGCAGGCACTATTTAATAGCAGAGTAAATCAAATCAATTAATAGTTTCAAATTTAATGATTGTTTCATTCCAACCACAAGTTGATAAGATAAACAATTTGACGAGTCTTTGGATGGCGTCCCTATAATGTAATTTCCGTTAGTGAATATAAATATTATGAAATTTTAACTTATCTGATTTATATTCTTAGCGCAATCATTAGAAAAAGTTTATTGTGCATAGGTATTTGCTATATCTATTATTTTTCATTTTTAAACAATGATTAGATAAAATAAACTCATCGATTTTATAAACAGCCAGCTGGCTTTATTACTATTTTAGTAGTTGATATGATACAGTACAATTGTAGGAATTTTAATTGATATGACTATTTATATAAAGTATAGTAAATGATTTGCAAATTTTATTTGCAACGAATTTTTTAAATAATTATTTAAGTTTACCACAAAATCAGTTTAAATTAGTTAATTAATTGTTTCGAGCACACTGTAGCATGCTTAAGGCAGGCACACGCGCATACTAATACACACTCGCACACACACACACACATTGCGGCACTCGCACACAGGGCCACGCTCATGGCTCTCGTACAAGGACGCTTCCGCCTTGGCGCTCTCACACATACACACACACACACAGACACACACACGCACACACACGCTTATATTTAGCAACAGAGAGCGGGAGAGTGAGAGAGTGGACGCCACGAGGCAATCGACAATGCTAAGCCTCAAATTTACCGTTAACATTTGTGTTTTGTGTACAAGTTTCGTATTTGAGTTTGTGTTTTATATTATTCTATTTGCCAATACGACTCTACTCGCAGCTCCAGCTCCAGCTCCATCTTTAGCATAAATACGTAAAGATAAGACGGCTAACGGAAATGGCCCCAGTTCAATTATAAAACAAAAAGCAAAAAATAATAATAATACTAAAAAATAATAAGCAAAACAAGTGCGCCAATCAACGAAAACTTTGCAATAGTGCAACAGCAGACCTCGCAACATGCCGGAAGAGAAGGCATCCAATCTTGAGAATGGCCAAACAACGGCAGCATCCACACCGAGCAAAACCAAACGCCAAAGGACACCAACACGTCGACGTCCGCCAAACGAGGGCGATGTCGTCGCTGGAGGCGTGGGCATCACCGGCGGCGGTGTGGTCATTCTGCCCCAGCACGTGCTCAACGAACTCTATCACAACTATTCCATTAAGCAGCGACGCAGTGGCCTTAAGTGGTTCCTGTTTGCGGCCATACTCTTTAATCTCTGGACAATTTGCATACCCTGGGAGCAAGCGTTTCCCACAAGAGGTTAGTTGATTCAAACTGAATGTTTCTTTATCATAAAGTTAATTTTAATATTATCTTGAGAGCTTTAGATTATTTATTTTAAAAGTGAATCGAATTAAGTTTGTTTATTTTATATTATACGAACAAATTTTATTATCATTCTTAATTATATTTTTCAGTAAATATTTTAGTGACTAAAAATAATTTTTTATTTAATTCACTATAAAATAATTTTCCTTAAGAAACATCGGCTATATATTAGCTATATCAACAGGTTGAAATTCAATTTTATTATTTAATACGCCCGCAAGAAATATTAGAATGTTTAAAATATTTGTTAGTTTTTTATTAAATGAAGATTAAGATAAAGAAACAATAAATGTATGTATATATAGTTAAAAGAAAACAGAAAGATCTTAACTTTAAATAGTATTTAGACATATTTGCGATTGAGTATTTCGTTTAGTAAAATGATATTACGAGTAATGTAGGTTAAAAATTAGTTATTAACAATAAACAATATTGTTAAACTTTCTGCCAATATTACTAAGCGGAGGTCTAAAAGTTTTTTATATAACTGAAACATAATAATTTAATGTAGACATTTTGTCAAAATAAACTTATCAATAGTTTATCGAGTTTCAAATATAGCTAAATACTAAATTTGTTGCAAATTAAATTCCGAATATTTAAATGTTGATTGTTTTAGAATTTCAAATTTTCAAATTTAGCTCTATGGTTATATATTTCAGCTAATCTAATTTAAGTTTCTCAATCTGAATCTTATTACATTCATTTCAAATATTCTATAGTTCAGCAGAGTTCAGTTCCCTTTACATTGATTATTAATCTGTGTAATTGAATACATTTCAAGTCTATTAGAAACTGAGTTCTTAACTATAACACTAACACATTTATGGCACAAGTAGTGCTTAATGATTATATTAAATTCAGAACCTAACATAATATTAATTATAATTCAAATTAAAGATATGATAGAACTGCTCATAAGTTGTTTCATGGTAATAAACTTCAGATATTTAGATATATGATTCCCCAATCTGATTTTGATTATAATTTCATAAATTCTTATTTCTTAAATTTGATTTTTCTGTTTCATTGATAGTTCAAACGATTCCTCAGTTGTATTAAAGTAAGATCTTGACTCTCCTTTAATATTCCCCAATCGTAGTGGTCAATTGTAGCATGTTATTGGCCTATTTGGCGCTGACAGCTCTGCTGCACATTGGACGCCAGTCGGAGCAGCCGGCTCTGAGGCGCTTCCATCAGTCGTTGTTGACAGTTGTGCCGCGAGCCTTATGGTTCCTATCGATGCTTCATTTCGCCGCCTATGTGATGCTGCAGGCCAGCTTTTCACCACGGTAAATACGGCTCTTGATTAAAAATGTAATCAATATTTAAATAGATGCTACTCGAAAATTCTTTTAGAGATGTTCTCGGCTGGGCGATTTTATTGAACTTCCTTATATATGTGACATTGCCATTGCCGTTGATTTTTCTGGGCCTGGTCATTGGCTTTTGCACGTATTTCAATTGCTTGAGTCTGCCCGTTGGTTTCTCACGTCCAGATCCTTCAATCTCCGATCAGGCGGCGGCCAATGCCGTTCTAATAGCCACCGCAGCATTAATTGGTCTATTATATTACTTTATGGGCGAGGCGAAGCAGAAGCGCGCTTTTCTGGAGGCCAAAAAGAGTCTGGAAGTAAAGATGGTCATAGAGGAGCAGTCGGCTGAACAGGTATATAAATATATATATATGGTACTTAAATCGAATTATTGAGTTTTATTTCACTTATTTTTGTCTGTATTCAAAGGAACGCTTGCTGTTATCCGTGCTGCCCAAGCATGTGGCTATCAAGATGCGCGAAGACTTGGGCTCATCCAGTTCGGAGGCATTCAAAAAGATCTATATGAGTCGACATGAGAATGTGAGGTAAGTCGTTGACAGTATAGAAAGTGAGGCAAAATCTATATTAATTACTAACTCTTTGAGTTTAACTGATTTGCTGTCAGATTTTGAAGAGGACACTTAAAGATTTTAAAGGACACACTTAAACATTGTAGTTAAAGATTCTCTGCTTGTTAGTCGATCTATGTATTTATTTTCCCTGGTACTTATTAGGGTAAAGAAAATCCTTAACCTTATATTTGTTATTAGGCTAAAGACAAGCTGTGACTCTACTCGTTATTCTTTCTCATTCCAACACAAAAATCTCTATCGGAATATTAGCACCTTGGAGTATTTTTATTATGATATTTAAATATGTTTGTCAGGAATTTCACTAAAACTTCCTTTTTAGGCTTAATAGTTCCGCTGAATAATGTCCGGCATAAGTTATACAGCGTTTGTTGAATAGGCTCATTAATAGACGACTACGAGTATAAATATATATTGCCGTACTACATATTTGAATCTAAGTATATATAAATATATATTTTTATTTCGCATCCACCAAAAGCATACTGTATGCGGATATTGTCGGCTTTACCGCCATCTCCTCAACGTATAGCGCCCAAGATCTGGTAAAAATGCTAAACGAGCTCTTCGCACGCTTCGATAGGCTCGCCGAGGTAAAGTGGAAACAACTTTCCTTTTGTGTTCCGCCGGCTATTCTTTATTTCTTTTTGTTTTTCTTTTGCACTGTTTTTCTTTTTACTCGTATTTGTGTGTGTGTATTTTCCAGCTGTTCGTTCACCTGCCCGGTGCCGTAATAATCTCTTAAAATAATGTTGATGATGATGTTTAAGATAAGCATCTGAGAATTTTGTTTTTCGTTTTTCAGTTTTTTTTCTCGTTTTCGTTTTCGTTTTTCATTTCCTTCAATTGCGCATTTCGAACTTTAATTTGAATTCTGCTTCTTGCGTTTGCTCTTCGCCATTCATCTTCATTTTGTTTTACACACAAATTTTTTTTTTTAATGGGCGGCTGAGTGGGCGTGGGGTAGCGGTACGGGCCGGCGGTTGGGCGGTCCGGTGCGGTACAGTGCGCTGGCAATAAAAGTTACGCTCAGTCAGCCGTGTGAAATGTGTCGAGTTGATTTTTACTCTCATGCGATTTTTCTTTTCGGGGCTTTGCCTAAAAGGTCCTTTAAATTTTGGGCCCAGTTAATTTGCTGCAGTATTTTTTACATTTTTTCCAGGGGTTTTCTTGTGGAAACTTTTCGTTGCCCAGATTTTTTTTTTTTTTTTTTATTATTTTTATTTCATTGTGTTTTATTGGCTTTGCAGCCTGTTTTCGGTTCATTTGTTTTGTGTGCTGGGATTTGAAAGCCAAGTTTGGCTTTTCAAGGGAATATTTAAGGGATATATATAGATATATAGATAAATATAACGCTTCTCATGGTAATTATATTTATTATACTTTTTCAGGTTTTCTTTTAATATAATTTAGCTAATTGCTTTGCTTAGGTTGTTCATTTACATATTTGTTTTTGACTTGCTTAAGCTCTTCAGTTTTTCGTATAATATAAATATAATGTATTGTTCAAAAGACTATATTATAATTTGTTACAATAAATAATAATGATACAAAAGATAAATAAATAAATAATATAATATTAAATAAATAAATTTAGTAAATAAATATAAAGAATATAAAATAAAAATGAATTTAAATACGAACTAAATTAGATATAATAGATCACAATCATTTACTTAGTATTTAAATTTATTTAATTGTTTAATTTATTATAATTTATTTTTAAATTAATTAATTTTAGTTTTTGCTGTATTATTTATTATTTATATTTTATATATCGATTACATTTTGGAATGCACAGATTCCCGGCAATGTTTATTATAAAAAATATTTTTTTAAATTATTGAAATTAATAGAATTAATAATTTTTATTTATTTGCATAGTACTTCCTAAAAAGTTTTTATTATTTGTTTATAATAAATTTTATATTATTAGTATTCTATTGTTAATGTTGTTTATTTATTATTCTTATAATTTATTTGATTTATATACAAACTTGAATTCGCATCTTTGTATAATAATAAGTCTATTTTTTGTGATACTTTCTGATAATCTATTATATTTCATATATTTATATTATTATTCTGTTATTTTTATTAACAGATTATTTCTACGTTATATGACTTCTATTATAATACTTAATTTTCTATATCTAGTCCTAATCCCATTTCTATCTAATTAAGTTTTCCGGATCTATAAAAAAACAATTAATTGCTTCTATTGTTAACTCCCCTTTTTCATTTTGCACATCGATTATCTATTAATTTTATTGATTTGAAGACCTGAAATTAATGTAATTTAAGCAGTGCTGTTGTAGCTAATCGGTATTTAGCCCAAAAGGGAGCACAATGTTTCCATTAGCTCGTTTCGCTATAAGGAGTCTAACTAACACACACACACACACTCATACACATACTTTTATCACCCCTTACAGAAGTACCAACAACTGCGCATTAAAATTCTCGGTGATTGCTATTATTGCATTAGCGGAGCGCCCGACGAGCGACCGGATCATGCAGTGCTCTGCGTTCACATGGGACTTTCTATGGTGAAGGCCATCAAGTGAGTATAGAGCGGACAAGAGCAGACAGAGTGCCAGGACACTCAGTCAAGCAGTGGACTCATGGGACAACAACAAGGACAGGCGACAGGCGACAGGCGACAGACGACAGGCGACAGGCGACGACAGGCGTTGTCAAATCAACGTTTGTTCAATTAAATGTAATTGCACTTAACCACGCGTCGTCCTGTTGTCTTGTGGGCCTGTTGCCCCCTTTGTCTCGTCTGGGGCATAGTTTTTAACAATATATGTATATATATATTTTTTTTTATTATTTTAGATATGTGCAGCAAAAGGCAAACTCACCTGTTGATATGCGTGTGGGCATACATACGGGCGCTGTCCTGGCCGGAATACTTGGCCAGCGTCAATGGCAATTTGACGTTTATTCCAAGGACGTTGAGCTGGCTAATAAAATGGAATCTAGCGGCAAAGCCGGGTGAGTCCAATGCATAATTGATCGAATTAGAAAATAGGGGCTAGACTGGCTGGCCTGTTGTTATGATTTGTCCTTGTCACTTCGATATGCAAATTTATGGCATCAGGACACACCCTCGTCGACAACTTTATTACACTTGCATTGGCATTAAGAATTCCTTTTCTTTTGCGTTGCAGACGTGTACACATTTCCGACAAAACATTGGCCTTTCTCAATGGCGAATTCGAGGTGGAGCCGGCATTTGGTGAGAAGCGGGAGGAACTGCTGCGCATAGCTGGCCTGAAGACCTACTTCATTACGAAAGTGGTTAAACCGGTGAGTGAAGATTGTTGGCCTGGCCTTTAAAAGTTTTCATTTTTAATGCAATACAATTTTTTAGTTCGCCTCGCCCTGTGGCAAGAAAATCGACGAATTAAAATCAGAGAATGCGAATCATAGTCCCGACTCGAATGCCAGCAGCAATAGCAGCAATGAGAGCAACGAATGTGCTGGCGATGACAATGATGCGACAGTCGATGATGAGGAGCTATTGGCACAAAGTGTCGTCGTCAATGGACATAATCCCACAGCTGCCGAGGATGAAGAGGAACAAATAAAGCTGGAGAATTTCAAGCAACGATTAAAAGATGAGCTGGTCACACGTGACGGGCATGAGTAATTATAATAACTCCTTTACAAATTAGCATAAAATATTCAAATTTAATTTTTATTATGTTAATTCATAGAAATCTCACCAAGGACACAAACATCTTTTTGCGCTTCAAGAATCCGCAGCTGGAACAGGCCTATGCTGTCTATCGGGAGCCATATAGTTCATTGCCATTGCTGGCCGCTCTATTGGTGCAGTGCATCGATGTTTTGTATTCCTATTTGGTATTGCCACGCTCCACGCTGCATTTCATAAACATTGCTGCGCCACTGGTGCCCATTGCCATGCTGGTGGCGATTAGCATTGCCGAAAGCTTTAGCGGCATGCTGCCCAAGTTCTTTGTGGATGTGAGCAAACGTTTCAATGACATTACCTTCGTTCGTGAGCTGGCGGCCATAATTATAGCACTTACCATTGGCCTCAGCAATGTCATCGACATGGTTAGTATATGCACTGCATACAGGCCGTGCTCAAGTCCTTATTGATTTTCTTGCGGTTGCCCTGTAAAAGTTGCCTAAGAATATTTATTGTTGTAGGGTAAATGTGATACGGAAGTATTGTATATACGAATATATTTCTAATAAGCAATAGAATTTAAGTTGTGCCAATAATATACGTTTGTTTGTCATCATAAACAAGTCAATTTCAAACATTATCAGATTGTATATGTATATAGAAATTAAGGCAACAAATTAGGCGTGTTTATTTGTAGTTAGATTTTGTTTGTGTGTATGTATTATTGATTGACTTGTGAAGCCTAATTGATCTAGATATATTTAGCTATATATGTATATGATGCATTATGGCCTTATCTAAAGTGTGAATTTATGGATATATTTTTGTCTTTAACGACAAGTTAAGTTGATTAAGAAATATTTGTATAAAAACAAAAACTATGTTTAAATAACAAACTATTAAACTGAATAACAGTGAAACACTGTTAATTATAAATTAAATTATTATTAAATTATAAATTAAAACAGTTAAGTAAAATCAACTTAAACTTTAGCTATTTTATATATATTTATGTTATAGCAGCTAAGCAATATCAGTTAAATCTTTTGTTATTTAAGTGAACATATGTCAGAGTAAGAGATACTCTTAAAAAGTTTCTATACTAAATAATATATCTATTTAAGATTGTTTTCAATATTTGTTATATATACGTAAAAAGTTTCTTGATTAACTAACGAAATAATTTGAAATCCAAATTATTTACCTTATATAATCTAATCAAAGTTTCCACATTGTGCTTGTTAGTTCTTAAGATATATTCTACTCTATTTACTCATTATTAGTAATACATACTACTACTACTGCTACTACTACTGCTACTACTACTGCTACTACTACTGCTACTACTACTGCTACTACTACTGCTACTACTACTGCTACTACTACTGCTACTACTACTGCTACTACTACTGCTACTACTACTGCTACTACTACTGCTACTACTACTGCTACTACTACTGCTACTACTACTGCTACTACTACTGCTACTATTACTGCTACTACTACTGCTACTACTACTTTATTTATATGACATTATAGGGTATATTTTCAGCCATCCTTACACACTTCTCAAATGTATTTATATATATATATATATATATATATATTTTTTTTTTTTTGCTTTCCTGTTTGTTGCAGTTTTTCTTTGTCACCTTCGTGCGCACCGAGCACATTGTTAGCGAAAGCGAATTCAATGCCACGGGCGGCTTAGAGGAGGTGGCCACCGCCGAGCACCTGCTGCCTGAATCGTTTGTGGAACAAATGCGTGAAGCGGTGCCCACCGAGCGTGTCCTATATCCGTCCTATTTGAGCAACTTCAGTGTCCTCATACTAATCGCCATTGCTGTAATTGCACAGCTCACACACTTGACCAAAATCCTGTTGCTCTTGTCCATTGCAGGTAAGTTTTGTTTATCTACTTTTGAATATCTAAGCTAATCAATTTTATTTGTGAATTCTCAGCTCTGCATTGTTATTTCAATGTTTGCATTATGCAGGATTTGTACACTCTGGAGGACGATCTGGCGCACCAGCCGTAAGTTTAGTTAGAGACAAAGAGAATCTTTGTTTTTATAGATTATTAATTCAATATTTTATTTTGTTTTTCAGTCTCATATCAACGCGTTATTGTGCTTCAGGTCTGCTACTTGTGGCGGCATTATCACTCAGCTTTTTAGCAAGACATGTAAGTATATCAAATGAGGAAGTGTAAAATACAATAAGGCAACGATTTATTAACCAAATTAAATTAAAACAAATTTTTTTTCAAATGAAATATATTCTATTTGTCTAGAATTGCTTTTAAGTTATTTTTTTAAATTCATAAACTATTCTTATTTAATATTTAATTGAATAACAATCGGAAATAATATTTCATTTTTAATTTAAAAAATTTTTAAATTCGATTAACAATTCAAAATAGTATTTTCTATAAATAATTTATAAATTCAACTTCTTATCAAATTCGAAATTTTTATTAAATATATTATATTTTATTTTAAATCATTTATGCTTACTGAAATATTTTTATATCGCTTTATATAAATAATAATTATAAAATTTTTAAAATTATTTGTAAATTCAATCAATAGTCAAAAATAGTTTTTTATAAATAATTTATAAAATGAATCTCATAATCCAAATTATTAATTTATATTTATTAATCTAAATTGTTTTGTTTTTCTTCATTTCCAATGGACAGATGGACCACGAAGATCGTGTTATTTTCAAATGGAAAACCGAGGTTGCCGAGCAAAAGGAAACGGCCAATGATATGCGTCAACGCAACGAGGCTTTGGTCTATAATGTGCTGCCCGTGCATGTGGCCGAGCATTTTATGAAGAATACAAAACGCTCTCACGACGATCTCTACTCTCAGAGCTATGCCGAGGTGGGCGTGCTCTTCGCCAGCATGCCAAACTTTTCAGGTAGAATATAGATACATATTTTCATAATATATTTGAAAGAGAGAGAATGTTTATTTTGGCATACCCATACAGATTTCTATTCGGAGGAAACGGTTAATAATCAGGGTCTGGAGTGCTTACGTTTTCTGAATGAAGTCATTTCCGATTTCGATGCGGTAAGAGGAGAAAACTATAATAATATATATACATATATCTATATAGTTTGATGTTTCTTTTAGCTCTTGGAGCTGCCACAATTTCAGGACATCATTAAGATAAAGACAATTGGATCGACATATATGGCTGCCAGTGGCATTAATTTGCAGCGTAATTTACGCACTGATGCGCCCATAACTGAGCGCTGGTCCCATTTGGCGGTTCTGGTGGAATTCGCACTGGAGTTGAAGCATGCGCTGCAGAGCATCAATGAGCAGTCGTTCAATCATTTCGTACTCAAAATGGGCATCAATCATGGACCGATAACGGCGGGTGTAATTGGCGCCCGAAAGCCACACTACGATATCTGGGGGAATACGGTGAATGTGGCCTCGAGAATGGAGAGCACTGGCAAAGCGGGCGCTGTGCAGGTGACCGAGGAGACCTGTAAGATATTGGAGCAATTTGGATATACGTTTCAGCAGCGCGGCCTGGTGGCTGTCAAGGGCAAGGGCCAGCTGATGACCTACTATTTGCAGGTGAGTGGTATAGAGAATACCCTAGGTAAATTCAAATTTAATTCTCTGGCCTATTGCAGGGCAAATCGGAGAGCATCGTTGCGGAGCCAAAGGCAGCCGTTGAGTTGCATGAGAAGGAGACGCTGGCCGCAGCAGCACCAGTGCCAGCCGCAGTTAGTCTGGAGTGTAGCACCGAGCTGGAAGCAGACATCAAGACACCGCTGTTGAAGCTCAAGGCGCAGGATGCAGCAATGGAAGCTGCGGCAGAAACATGTTTGGGTAATGGAACCGTTGGGGAATCGCAATCTCTGTTGGAATGAATTGAGAATGTATTACATTTGTGTGTATGGGAGAATGTGTGTAAGAGAGAGAGAGGGTGTGTGTGTGTGTGTGTGTATGTGTGCGAGTGCGAACATATAGTTAACTGTTATACAACTGTTATACTTGCTACATTTGGTTTGCCTATATTCGTGTGATATTCTCTGCTACGTGAACAACTTAAAAAAAAAAAGAAAAAGAAAATATATAAAGAAAGAAGCATAAGAAAATTGATACTCTTTAGTTGTAACTGGTCTTCGCTTTTGAAAAGTTTGTAAACTGTGTACCTTAAACATTTATAACTATAACTTAAGTATTTAAATTTATTGTGAGTGTTTTGTTTTAAACAAATTGTTATTTCATTTACAAATTATAGAGAAAACATAAATGTAACATAACAAATTATTTGCTTAACAACATTAGTCGATGTGTAGTTGAAAATTATAAATGAATCTAAAACATCAATTTATAAACTCTAGTATTAGGCATTTAAATTAAATTATACATATTTACATATATACTATTGCAACTATTTGCATCAATTTTCGCAAAAAAAAAAAGAAAAAATAAATATAAATCAAAGTACTTCTCAATGTGAATGTGCTTGAAATATAACTAAAATCAACAAGAAATTAACAACAAAAGCAAAAGAATATTAAATAATGCAAATGTGTAGACTAAGTCGAGATAAATTTAAATTGAGAATCCGTATCCCACCACACAAAAAAAAAGAAAAAAAAAAAAACAAATGCAACCCACAAGCAAGTCCAAAAACGAAGCAGTTAAACAAATTGTATGTACTATACTTATGCTAAATAATTCTAAACTATTAGTTTAATATAAATATATACACATATATAGCATTAAATAATGCCCCAAACTAGTGGAAGAGCAATAGTAGGCAAATAATTTGATGAATTTGGCATGCATATTACACAAATCCAAGAAATTAACAGAATATAGACTATTCTTATGAAACATAGATACATAATAACATATACATATGCATATATATATAGCTCTACATATACATTAGCATATACATACATACATATATAGTATATATAGAGGGAGAAAGAAAGTGTCGCATGTTTACTAGAGAACTTCAACGAATTAGTCAAGAAACAAACTACGAACGAACTTACATAGCAAAATTAACTCAATGAAAATAACAATATATTAAAAAAAAAAAAAAAAGAAAACAAACGAATCCAATTTATAAGCATTTTGATCCATTGATTTTCTTAGCTTTATCCAAATTGTTTTTGTTATTGATGGCTTAAAGCATGACAATCAACGAAAAATATGTAAGTTAAAAGCATGACGATGATTGTTTAACTATCAGCCCCAAATCCACAAAAAAAATCTAAATTATGTTTTTTTTTTTTTATAAAATATTTGAGAATTAACTAGCAAAATTAATAAAGAAAAGAAATCCTTTAGTAAATGTTTAAGTGTTGTGTTTTAAGCTATTAACAATAAATCTAACATTGCACTTTTATATAGTTTCAATGACAAAGAAAAAAGAAAAAACAAACAATTAGCAAATTATAGAAAAAAGCAAAAGCCTAATAAATCTACATAAATATATAAAAAAAAAAATCTTGAGTTTACTTCATCAGCATTTCAAAGTACGCGGGCAGCAACAGGCTATGTTAACAACATCTGGCTGGAGTAGCTAAATCGATTTACAATGTTAGTATTTAAAATGGCTAACAGCACCAAACAGTTATGTTATCGTTATCGTTCTGTGCTGTTGCAGGGTTGCATAGAAGCACTGTCATTGTCGAAATGGACTGGCAACCTTGTCGCCGTAACATAAGAGTTCATTTCGGATTATAAAAAAGTGAAAAAAAAACTAAATTTTACGCATAAATAATTAGTACATAGTGTAATTAAGAAGCGCGTAAGTGTACCACACATTGCCGTCGCAGTGTACAGCAAGTGCCGCTTATTTGGGGGCCTACTGCATTCAATGCTGCACCTCGAGGCCGTCGACGTCGTCGCCGTTGTCGTTGTTGCCCACATATATTTCTCTTTTTTTTTTTGGCCTGGGGCTCTGCTGATTATGCCTGGTGGCAGCAACGTACGAGGGGCGACGCAATTGTACTTTATTTATAACAAAATGCGCGTTTGAGAGCAAATTCAAGTTGTATACGCTTGTGGCAATTGTTTATTTTCATAAATTGTGTTTTCTTGCAATGATGTTGTGCTAATCCTTTTCTCCTCCACTTACCAACACCAATCCACAAACAGTTCAACAAACAAGCCACATCCTCCCACACACACACCCACACATACACACACACACACTTCAAGATGCCCGAGATGTCGTCGCTCAAGCCCAAAACAGTGGAATTCAAAGAGATCTGGAATCCATTGAGTCGCACTGTCGAATCGGTGATAACGTTGCGCGCAGTGGATCGCAAAGTCTGGAATGCAAGCTTTTCGTGAGTATTTGCTCCTGTATGTCGCACAGTGGAACAGTCTTAATGGGCATGTTATAAAAAAAAAAAAAATAGAGTCCTCTAAATAAATAATAAAAAGGAAAAAAAAAGTAAAAAAATGATAAATAAAAAATAAATATACAATACTAAATAACAATTGAAATAATTGAACAATTAATGTTAATCGAATTTTATAGATATAAATATTGACAACATATCAATTGCATGCGTTCCACTGTGCTACTCAGCATGATTTGCCAAAAATGAAAACATTTTCTTTTTGATGAACATGTATATAGTATATGCACATGTTTTCAATATTTTAAAGTCATTTTACAACCCACCCATACACACACACAAATTCTTATATTTCTCTAGCGATGTTTATACATTGTGCGTGGCACAGCCGGAACCAATGGCCGATCGACTCTATAGCGAGACCAAGAATTTCCTTGAGTCGCACGTGAAGGAGATGCTGGCCAATAAGGTGCTGGCCAAACATGATGCAGCCAATGCCAATAACACGAATAGCAGACCAGATCTATTGCAACGCTATTATAATGCCTGGAGGGAATATAGTCAGGGTATCAATTATCTTCATAAATTATATACGTAAGTGTTTTTTTTTTTTTGCTTAATTAATTATTGTTTAATATAATTGGTTTTTTCCGGTTTTGCAGTTACTTAAACCAGCAGCACATCAAAAAGCAAAAGATTACGGATACCGATACAATGTATAGCAATCAAACCAGTGCAGCCGAGCAAATGGAAATTGGTGAGCTTGGCTTGAATATTTGGCGTGTGGTTATGGTCGAATTTCTGGCGCAGGATTTGGTACGTCATATATTGGAAGGCATTGCAGCGGATCGGGCCAGCAACGGTACACTCGATTCGCATCGTGTAGAGGTCATCAATGGTTGTATACTCAGCTTTGTTGAGGTGGAGAACTATAAAAAGGTCATCGATGACAACGATAAAACGACAGACCAATTAAATTTTAAGCTGTATCAGGAACACTTCGAGGGGCCGATGCTAGAGGCGAGCGGCTCTTACTATACGATCGAGGCCAACAAGCTGCTGCAACGTTGCAGCGTTTCACAGTACATGCAAGAGGTCATCAAGATACTGGAGTGTGAGACTAAGAGAGCGGAAAAGTTTCTCCATCCAATTTCGTTTCCAAAGCTGCGCAAGCAATGCGAAGAGAAATTTATTAATGATCGTTTGGGTTACATATATTCAGAATGCCGAGATATGGTGTCGGATGAAAGGCGTCAGGATTTACGTAATATGTACATTGTGCTCAAGCCTATACCAGATAATCTAAAAGCGGAGCTGATACAAACCTTTCTGGAGCACATCAAAAACGAGGGCCTGGAAACGGTGTACGCGCTCAAGGGCGAGAATATACACATTGCCTTTGTTGAGAATATGCTGAAGGTGCATCAAAAGTATCAGGAGCTAATTGTCGATGTCTTCGAGAATGATTCGCTGTTCCTTAGCGCGCTGGACAAGGCCTGCGCCAGCGTTATCAATCGACGTCCTAGCGAACGGCAGCCATGCCGCAGCGCTGAATATGTGGCCAAATACTGTGATACACTGTTAAAGAAATCGAAAACCTGCGAAGCGGAAATCGATCAGAAACTCACAAATAGTATAACAATATTCAAATACATTGAAGACAAGGATGTGTTTCAAAAGTTCTATAGTCGATTGCTAGCGAAGCGTCTAATACACGAGCAAAGCCAGAGTATGGATGCTGAGGAGGGCATGATTAATCGCTTAAAGGTGAGTGATAAAAATAAATAAATATATATATATATATGTGTGTATATATAAATATTTATATACTCTAAAATTTATAAATTACAGCAAGCTTGCGGCTATGAATTCACCAATAAACTGCATCGCATGTTCACGGACATTTCAGTCTCTACAGATTTGAACAATAAGTTCAATAATCATTTAAAGGACAACGAAATTGATCTAGGTATGAGAACAATATTTAAATTGAACATTGTATTATAAAAGATTTTAAGTTTAGTTTAAATTCAATTGCAATTTGTGAACCTCTTTAGTATACTAAACTATGAGTATTAGAGTACACTATACATATTTAAATATATATTTAAAATAGATGATTTATATTTCTAAATTAAACACTAGTTGTAAGGGTATATTATACAACTCGAATTGGAATTGCTTTCTGTTCTTATAATTTATAAATTTATATATTTCATAATTAAAAAATTACATATTTTTTTAATTATGAGTTTTTAATGAGATTTGAGATATGCTATTAGAAATTTAAATTACTTACATAATAGGTTTAATTTTAATTTGAAATTTGAATATTTGTTAAATAAGCTTTCAGTACACTTTATTTATTTTGTTAAATAAGATTTTAATCGAATTTATTTGTATTATTTGTATTACTATATCTATGGTTTAAACTGAAATAGATTGTAATACTAATAATATAAATAAGTAAAATACTTAAACCCTATTATAATTGATTATTACAGGTATAAATCTGTCAATTAAAGTGCTGCAGGCGGGCGCTTGGCCCTTGGGCTCGACGCAGGTTATACCATTTGCGGTGCCCCAGGAATTTGAAAAGTCTATCAAAATGGTAAGTAGTTGTACGGTTCCATGCTATCTTATATATCAATTTAATAAATTTGAATTTTCTTTACATTTCTAGTTTGAGGACTATTATCATAATTTATTCAGCGGTCGCAAACTTACCTGGCTGCATCATATGTGCCATGGCGAACTGAAACTGAGTCACCTCAAGAAGCCCTACATTGTGACAATGCAAACGTACCAAATGGCAATAATATTGCTTTTCGAGACCTGCGATAAGCTCAGTTGTCGAGAGATACAAAATACGTTGCAATTAAATGATGAAACGTATCAGAAGCATATGCAGCCGATGATTGAGTCCAAATTGCTAAATGCCAACTCAGAGAATCTCTCGGGTGATACGCGCATCGAATTGAATTTCGATTATACCAATAAGCGTACAAAATTTAAGATAAGCTCGGCGTTACAAAAAGAAACGCCACAGGAGGTGGGTAGAAAATAAGTCAATGAACGTGATAATATTATTTAATGCTCTCAATTTATATATATTTAGGTGGAGCATACGATTAACTCGGTGGATGAGGATCGTAAACTGTTTCTACAGGCTGCCATTGTGCGTATTATGAAGGCGCGCAAAGTCTTGAAGCACAATGCTCTGATACAAGAGGTAAGTCAATGAATCTTATCCGATATCCGATATTAACCAATTGTCTTCTATCAACAGGTACTGTCTTTATCGAAAGTTAGCTTTACGCCCAATATCGCAATGATAAAAAAATGCGTTGAATCGTTAATTGACAAACAATATATTGAGCGTACGGCTAACTCTGGTGACGAGTATAGCTATATGGCTTAGACTGCGGATGGCTCGGACGGCTAACTAGAGATTATTGCTAAAGAAGAATAATTCAAAAGAGAAAACAAGTGGAAAAGAAAAAAGGACAAAATAAACAAAGAAACTTTAAAACAAATACAAAACGAACACAAACAAACCTTCACTAATTGAATTCACACTGCACAACAAACGAAACCACATATACACCGAGGCATATTTTGTTAAATCTTTTTAAAATTCATGACACGCATTACGCATAAGGCAGCAACAGTTACAAAAATAATAATTACAACTATAATATCTCTTAATGCCTGCAGGACTGTCTAATGAATTCAATTGATATCCTTAAGGTAATGCAAACAAAATTTGTTCGTTTTTTTTTTTCGTTTCTTTTTTTTTCACTTTTCTTTTTCCATACAAATCCTGAAAAGAAAAAATTGAAGAAAGAAGGCGTATAAGTTGTGCGCATCACTGATACTTTTAGTTAGTTTATTTAGTTTTGTAATTAATATTTCGTTTTTGGCGCGTGTGTTGTTTTCAAAACTTTCAAAATCTATTCTTTCCTTCATATAAATGTATATTTATCTGGTACACACACACACCAACTAAATTGCGAGCAAATGTGTAATAAAACAAAACGAAATAAGAAATCCACATGGAAATTATATTTAACGATTTTTAATTAAATATTTTGCTGTTACATTAGCAACTAAACTAGCGTTAATACTATATACTGCTCTAAATGGTATGTTTTTTTTTTTTTTTTTCTTTTTTTGTGCTTTTCAATTAAGACTTCAATGGGACAACATTTTTCTATCAAACCTTTCCATTAAGCGTTAAATATTTTACATCTATATCAAAATATCTGATATTCTTTATATATATAAATTACTATCCGTTTAACTGTAGCCGCAGAGGATCCGAAAGTAGTTTCTCTATTTAATGTACAATAAATTGGTTTAGCTAGGTATTTACTTAAAGAAATTCGATATCGTAGCTATATTCCCTCCAATAGCGTTGCAATAAATCTGGTCTGCTATTCGTGTTATTGGCATTGACTGCATCATGTTTGGCCAGCATCTCGTTCACGTGCGACTCAAGGAAATTCCTTTGTCTCGCTATAGAGTCGATCGGCACAATGTATAAACATCGCTAGAGGTATATGAAAATATGTGTGTGGGTGTGTCTATGTGTGTGTGTGTGTTTAGGGGCTTTCATATAGATGCTATTCGTCATCATTCATCAATCATTCGCTGCGTCGCACAGTGGAACGCATGCAATTTGTATGTTGTCAATATTCATATCTATAAAAATTAACATTTTTGTTCATTAATTTTAATTCTCAATATGATTATTGTAATTTTGTTAGTTTTTGTCTTTAACTAATAATTTTATGTAGCAGACTTAGTTTTGTTTTTATAACTGTTTTATTTTAATTTTTGCTTTCGAATGTAAGTTTTTAACATGCTTGTAAGGATGTGTAATAAACAAATGCAAAAAAAAAGATCGTATTTTCTATTTTTTATTAAAATTGCTTATACTATTGTTTATACTATATTAATTATATATATTTTAATATAAATTAAAAATTAACTTTCACTTACCATTTCAAACTCGAACTCAAAATTAATGAAACACAATTTTTGGTTTTATATTTTTCAAAATTTGCAATGCTATTTTTATTTCAATTCATTAATTGTTAATTTTTTATATATATATAAATAATATATATATATTTATTTATTTATTTATTTTTTAAAATTCATTTGTTCTTGCTAAAAAATTATATAATTTGCTTTGTTCTGTCTGTGCTTAACTGGTTCTTCATATCTCTTCTATTCATATGTGGTTTGTGAATTGTTATTGTAATTTGTCATTATGCTTTTCTTTTTCTATATATATTTTCCTTCAAGCAGTATGAGAATGAGCGTTGTATATATTTATTTATTTTTTGTAGGGAAATTTGGTTTAGTTAGTGCTTTAGAAATGTTGCTCAAATGTAGGATGAGTCCAAAGGCCTATAAGAATATCTCTAAAGAAAAAAAAAAAAACAACACGTATTTTTAGCTTGTTTTAATTATCAACTTCAATTTCGATTTTTGATGGATCAATATATATTTTTATTTATATAAAGTTCCCAACTTGCCAGTTTTACTTTCTTGGTTTTTTAAGTACTTTTATTTTTATTTTCTTTGTTAGTTTTTTTTTATTTTTTTTTTTTATTTTCAAACTACTTTTCTAAAAAATATATTCAATAATATTAATACAAATAATTGTACATACAATATAATTAATTATAATAAATACCAACTTGCTATAGCATAATATATAATAATTCGTTAATAATACTTTTCAACTGGCTTTCTCTCTCTATCTCTTGCTTTAACTGTGGGGCGGGCGCCTGTTTTTTTTTTTTTTTGTATTTTATTTTTTATTTGTTTTTATATTTGGCCACTTGACTGCTCAGTGTGTTAATAAAAAATACATATTTCATATATTTCATCATATTTATGCCCACTTTTTCTTTCACATATTTAATGACTAGTAAACGTTTACAGTTGGTTTTATTTTTTGTTTTCTGTTTCTCTCATTGCGTTTCATGGTATTTTTCTTGTTCTTATATTTTTTTTGGAATTACAAAAAGCAAAATGCTGCCTGGTAAAGTTCTATTGAGCATTTCTTATATTTTAAATTTTAAGTTATTAAATTTTGTCTTTTTTTTTTATGAAAAATTGTGGAAATTGTATTATCAAAGTTTTTATTTTTTGAAAATTTTGGAGGGCGTTTCGGCTATTCTCTAGTCTCTCGAAATTTCGAAATAAAATTCAAATTTATTGTTAGATATTTTTTTTTAGTTGATTTAAAATTTTCACTTGGAGCTCGTCGAGTCGAAGAGATTTGCTCCAGCATCCGAAATGAAGCCCATAAAAAAGAGTAGCTTCACGTATGTATATAGTATATATCGAACATCATAATATAAAGTAAGTTATGCTGCCAGTGGGAACCCTAAACGGTTCAGTTATACTCCAAACTATGTATATAGAGTTTATATACTATATAAATTCAGTGCTGTATAATTATGTTTTTTTTTTTCTTTTTTGTTAGTTTTTAAATTTTTTGTATTTTTTTATTTTTTATTTTGCTCATCGTTGCGTGCATTTTTTTATTGCGGCCATGGAATTGTTTGCAAGACTTCGCTCTCGATATTCGATTTTATTGCTGATATTCATGTACATATACATATATGTATATATATTTGTTCTGCTGCTCTGGTCTATTGTGGCATTTCCAAACATTTTTGTTTTGTTTTTTTTTTTTCATCATATTTCATTTACATTTTATTTATTTATTTAATTATTTAATTTTTTCTTTTTTCAGTCTTTACGATTCACGGCTTTGTGCATTTTTTTAATTATTCAGTTTTTCGCATTGTTATGACCGATATAGTTGCATACATATGTACGATAGATATATGTATATATAATATATATATTGATATATATACATATATATCAATTGCTTGCATATTGAGTGCAATTTACAAACGAATGAGCGTGTGTGAAAATCTTTCGAATCGTACGCGCGCGTGTGAATTGTGTTATAAATATATTGATGGCTGAGCAGGTGAGTTTCGGGTTATAATACATTTATGTATATATATATAAATATATATTGAGGTGCGATTATTATCAACGTTCTTTAAAAACATATACACATGCATATATGTATGTGTGTGTTTAGTTTGGGGAGTTTGCGGGGGGCAGTGTTTTGGCTTCGTTCGTAAACAAGTTGACATTTGGTATATATTTTATTATTGTTGCTGTTGTTGTTGTTATTTCGGCTCTCCTATTGATCCAACGAGGCGGTTTTCGTGCGTTTCCACAGAGTCTTGAAGAGACCCTTCTTTTTGGCCTTGGGCGTGGCAGCGACACCAGCAGCGGCAGCAGTATCCTTGCTTCGACTGCTACTCTCCTTGCGCTTTGTGGAACCTATAAAAGAGAAAAAGTCTTTATTAATATACTACTTATTGTTTTATATTTTTAAATTTGTCTACCAAAATTTTAATTTTGAAGACAACAAAAACTTTAAAGACAATTCAATTTAAAATGATATTAAAGTTAAGAATAGAAAGGATAAAAGAATTAATTTACGTCTTTAGCTTATAATTAAACTAGAAGACAATTTGTAGAATCGCATAAGATATAAATTGTCTTATGGAAGATTGGGTTGATCTATATTCTCGTATGAAAAGCTAAAGCAAAATTGTTCTAGATCTTCTTAGTTATTATATGACTTTAAGAGATCTCTTAAGCTCACTACAATATGGACTTGGTTCATAAGATTAGCTCTTGTGGTTTGACTGGCTCATCCCAATATAAAAGATCTCCCAAGATCTCAAGATTTCTTCTTACCAGTTTCAAATTCATAGGCATGCTTGCTATTGCTCTCATCCATGGGCAGATCACTGTACGCCTTGTGCTTGCGCTCCTTACTATGCTCTAGTAAAATAAACACAGAGAGAGAGAGAGTGAGACTGAATCGATACCTTCTATAGTCAGTTTTACACTTACTCTTCTTGGTGATTAGCAAGCTGGTGACACGACGTAGCGCTTCGCGTGGCGACTTGTTCAAGAAGGAGGGCGTCAGATTGGGCGGCAGGGTGAGCGGCTTACGTGATTGGCCCGTACCGGACATGCCCGCGGGATTATCCCAGACGCGTACCGAGGCCAGGCGATCGATATTCTCCGTGGAGGCGGGCCGCATGTTGCGCTGCTTCGGATACCAGCCGCGTGCTGGGGCGCCAGTCATGCGCAGCATTTCATTGGAGGCTAAGGCATGATTGATCGAACGCTGCCGACAGATCTGAGCGGTGCCATAGGCGCCAGCTAAGCGTAGAGGAATTTGGTGTATAAGGCTATGGCTGTCTATCTTATCCTAATCGACTTACCGCCTATGCCCAGGATGGAGTTGCCCATATTGATGCTGTTCGATGTGCTGGAACGTGGCGCTGTGCGGGAACCACTCACAGGTATTGGATCATTTTGGCGACGATATGGCGTACGAGGTATGTCACAGCTGTGATGAAAAGCAAAACAAAAATATAAATCACAAGAGGGTTCTCTGCAAAATAAACTAATTCTCAGTAAAGTGGTAGAGGAATGAACATAGCGTTAAATTTCAAACTCGTCGGTCGACTCTCAAGAATTATGGGCTACAAATTTGGTAACTCTACCAGAACCGTCACTTTACTGCTCAGATAATTAATCGTAAACCCAAACAGACTCTCTTCTCAAATAAATTGATAAAATGTTGAGCCGATTATGTTTTGGATATATAACACAAATAAACATTTTATGAAATGAGCATGATGAGAATTGAAAATAAGAAGAATCTAGTTGTACTATATAATTATATAGATGAATTTTGAAATAGTTTTTAATTTACAATATTAACATGGGTACTTATAGAACAGTTTTTTAACGAACTTGATTGGCGAGTTTTGTACAGGGATCTACAATTTAAAGTCTCTAGTTTTTAAAGGGCTTCAAAAAAAAAAAACACATTAGCTCTTATAGGAACCTATCGAAGCGTTCGAGTTCATACAGACAGATGGACGGTGACGAACATGGCTAGATCGACTCAAGAATAACTAGTTCTGACTGTGTTCTGCTATTCAGTCTGTAACATTTCGCATTTTCAATGAATTCAATGGGCTACTCACCCTCTGGCAAAGATTGGCGTTTCAGGAAGACTACATGAGGTTTGCAGGCGATGCTCTTCGCGTGGCGATTGCTTCAGGCTGCGCTTGGTGCCATAGTTAATATAGCGCCGTTGATAGGAGCCAGTGCCGGCCACAGAGCCGCCATCACAGGAGCCGATGGTACCCATCGGAGGCTGGGGTAGCGGCGGCATGCCACCCAGGCCAGTGGGTGTGGTGATGCCACTACCGCTGCTATAGCCAAACAATTTCGGAGATCGCTTGCGATATTGTGAATCAATGCTCCACGATTTCATCGTGTTCAGTGAATGTCCTGCGCGATGGGGCGGCACAGCGGGCGCCAATGGTGGACCCGGCAAGCCGTCAGCAAAATTATTCGTTTGATGAGCCGGTGCTGGTGGTGCGGGCAGCTCATCAGTGAAATTACGTACTGCAGCCACATTGTCGCGACTGCGTCGCATATGGCTATTGCTACTGTGCACTGCAGCGCCCGAGGCGGTGGCATGTACCTCGACAACAGTCGTACCACGATTGCCACTACCGGCAACAGTGGCTGGCAGTCCTGCTGTTGCAGGCAGTTCGAGTGGCTTGCGCGGCTCCACGGGCGATGGCGGCAACGGGGCATCATAGTCGAACATGTCCGGATTGGAGCTGGGCGGCGACGGTGGCAATGGACCAAATCCAATACTTTGGGATAACAGCATCTCTTTAGCGCTCTCCGACTTGTGCACGCCCGGACGGAACTCCAGCACACGCTTGGCATGCAGCTCCGCAGCAGTTGCGGCGGCAGCAGCAGCAGCAGCAGCCGTAGCAGCTGCAGAAGCTGTAGCCCCTCCACCTGACGCTGCACTGCAGCCATTCGCCTGTATCTGAAGCTGGCCAGGCAGCGGTATATCGCCACGTAGCAGTGCGCTTATATTGTGCTCGATCTGCTTGAGCGGGGCACAGCCGTAGCTAAAGTCAGACTCTTCATCCTCCTCCAGAGTGGGCGCTAGATCTGTGTGAGGCGTGGTCACTGACGAAACGCGTTCTGTAAGGGGGAAGAGTAAAGGAGATTAGTTGAGAATACGACTACTGCACGACTAGGAGATATCCAACATCATGCGTAGAATTGACGAAAAGGGAATGATGCTATGTAAAGCTCAAAAATAACTAAATACTTGTATTTATTATTTAGTAATACAGCGTACGCCTATTAGACAGACCTTCCCTTATCTTATCCCTTATCTCTTAATTAGAGTCTAAGCTACGCTTTAAAAATGGGGTCAACTTATCGATTTGATTTGGAGAAGGCATTCAAAACATAAAAAAAATCAAAGACTTTAGCTTTCAAGCTGTATTTAATTACTTATAATGGATACTCTTTAATCGATAACATTTAAACGGCAAAAGTTATCGACTTGTTGAATAAAACCTATATGCGAGTATTGAAAAGGGTACTAAAATCAGGTCTCTAGCTCTTATAGGTTCAGAGATTGGCGTGTTCACATAGATGGGTAGAGATATAAACGTACGGATCATCAGTGCGTTCGATGGGTTTGGGGCATAAAAAGTCACGTCTCTAGCTCCTATTAATTTGGAGATCTTTATTCACATAAGCGGACGGACGGGTATACTGACAGACGAACGAACGGATAAAGGGATAGGGATAGGTTCAACTAAGTTCCTCGTCCTACGCCCACTTCTATCTGATATATGTTTTGTAACAAAACATATAGATCCTGCTTTCCCATTTTCAAAGGGAAATTTAGAGTCTTTCAGTTGAATCTGCTCGACTAGCTTCATACGCTTACCATTGCCATTGTAGCCAAAGAGATCATAGCCATTGCCATTGAGACGTGCCTCATCGAACTCCTCACTGCTGGAGGTATTGTCTGGCATGGATTCGGCGCTCAGTCGCTTCTCGGTCAGCATGGCCGTCTTGCTCTTGATTGGCTTATTGATGATCAGATGCTCGGTGGCCTCGGCAAAGTCCAGAGACAGGGCAGCTCTGTGCGCCGCTGCCATTTCCAGGCCACGACGTGTTTGTGCTGCAGCCGCCTCGCACTCCTTGTAGACGAAATTGATTTCGCCAGAGGGCGCCGGAGGCGGTGGTGGCAATGGTGTCGATTCACTTGGCTCACTATCGCTCGTATAGAACTCGTTGCTAATGGCGCCAGCGCCATGCGAAATACGTGGCGGCTTCGGTATGCTAAAGATATCGGCGGCACGTGGCGGCTTCCGGGCCGTAGAGCGGCGTATGACAAAGGTGCCCTTGCCCAGCATGCTCTGTTCGTTGTAGACGAAACTCTTGTTGAAATCGCCCAGATTGTTGTCCTCTCTATGCTGTTGCTAAAAGAGAATAGGATATGGATTAATGAACTGATCTATAGTGAATTAGTCAGTTCCAGTAGTTAGTTCACTTACCTTTTTGGCAGCTGCTGAGCTGGATTTCTTGGCACTGCTCTTATTCTTCTTATTGCTCTTGAAGTGTATCTCCCAGGCGACACCGTTCTGCTTGACGGGCGTCAGATCTGTCGAGATGGTTGACTCCTCCAGCGAGTCCTCGGAATAGTCATCCTGCTGCTGCTGCTGCTGCAGCTGTTGCACATTCGTATTAGATGCCGCCGGTGATGCTTCACCGCTGGACGTATGCTGAGAGCCCGCCGATGAGCCCGACGATGAGCTGGAGCTAATGGAATGTGGATTGAGCATGTGACAGACGGCCTTGTGTTTCTCCACCATACGCTTGCCACGCCCGCCAACAACACCAACACCACCACCACCGCCGCCACCCTCGCCACTGGTTGCCTTGGTCGATGGACCCGGATAGATGGTAACCGGATGTTCATTCAACATCGGCTCCGGCAATTTGGCCAAATTCCCGCGCAGCACCGCATTGTGCACGGCACTGATATCGATGCCCAATGCATTGCGTTCCCCATTGCAACTGCCGGTGCGTGCGCTGGCAGTTGCCTCCAGTCCATTCGATGAGCTGCATGTGGAGTTGGCCGATAAATTGGAGGCACGTGCACCACAACACGGCAGACTCGAGTAGTTGGAGCTGGTGGCTGGCGTCGAATTGGCGCTACGTGCCTTGGGCTACAAAGAGTGTGAATTAATTGAGTTATCAGCAGGTAAAAATATATGTATATATATATCTATCTATCTCTCTCTTTCTCTCTGCTCACCAGCGTTGTCTGTATGAGCGGCGTTGTCGCTTCCTGGCTGCTATGCTCCGCCTCAGATAATTTGGTTAGATTCTCGGCGGTGCCGTCAACCTCGTTGAAACTGGCCTCGGGCACCGTGTCCGTGCTGGGTGTTTGTGGCACATCCTCCGAGTCCTTTTTAGACATGCTGTTAAAAAAAATAAATAAATAAATCAAATACATTTTGTTTTAGCAACTCTATGAATTTTGGAGTTTCTAGGGTACATTTAAATGGAGTGGGTGGAGACTATATGCTAATGCATATACTAATTGAATTTTAATTGAAATGACATTGAAATTTAATTATAATTTTCGTTGGTATTCATTAAAAATTTATCATGTTTTATAAAGTGTGATGACATTGCCGATATACCCATTTGAAGTGTGGGAAATCGGAATGGATATCGTTTTATAAATAACAATATATTATGTTTTTATCAATAAAATCTTATATTTAAATATTCAATATAATATTAATCATATAAATATTATTATATAAATAAAATAATAAAAATATATTAAAAAAAAAAAAAAAATTAATATGTATGTATATACAAAAAAAAAAAAAAAATGTTTATTTAAAGCACATACAAAAAAATACATTTTTTAAATAAATTTGAAGATTTTACTTTAACACCTTGAAATATTTATGCAAAACTAATAGAATACGAAACATACAAAAATGTTTTTATTTATTTAGTTATTTTTTTTTCGAGCAATTTATCATTGTTATATATGCATATTTAGAAAATTGCTCTAAGAACTAATTTTTTGCTTTTACATTAATTTCTAAAAAACTAATTATATATTTTATTATATTTTTTATATATATATTTTATTTTATATTATTTTATATATTTATTTTATATTATATGATACATTTTTTTAATATATGCTTTCTTTAGAAAATAAAATCTGCAAATATTGTCGGGGAAAGCTATTTGTAATTAATTTTCATAAATATATTTTTATAATATTTATATTATTATTATTTATATAGTCCATAGTTCCCAACTTCATTATCTTTCATAATTTTAAATACGAAAATTCATTCTAAATATTTATGCTAAGAAAAAAACTAGATTAAAGTTCTTTTATTTGAAGATCTCTCTTTCTTTCTTTACATTTAGAATTGAAATAAACTCAGAAATTGAGGAACAGAAATTATAATATCACAGCCTAAATTACTGGAGCTATATCAACTAATATCTCTTATAATTTTTACCGTGAATAAACAAAGTTAAAACAGGTAAACTAAATTTAGAATTAATTAATTTATATATATTTTTTTTGTAAGGAATTTCACTCACTTTTTGCGACTTAGACTCATGTAGCCATCGTCTTCCGATTGATTTTCGCCGCTATTGCAATGCAATGCCGCCGGCTTGGTGGTTGCCTCCTCGAATTCGGATATGATATCATCGAGCACTTTGATGGGCTCCGGTATATCGTCCATGGAGATGGGCTCCAGTGAGTGCGGCTGCAGCGAATCGTTGCTGAAATCGAAATGAAAATGTAATTAGGCTATGCTCGTGTCGGCTTCACTCTTGCAAAGAGTCAACAACTCTGCTGCTCTCCGTCTCTCTCTCTCTCTCTCTTTCGCTCCCTCTCTCTCTCTCTCTCTCTCTGTGTATCTTGTTCACAATTTGATTTTAATTTCATTTAGAGCTTGCGACATACTTTTGCTTTTGTTGGTCGTTGTCCCCATCCAAAGCATCCAGAGCTGCGGGCTCTAACTCGGACATGTTTTGAGCTGCAGTCGCTGCCTCAGCTGCCGTTGCCTCTGCCTCAGCCTCTGCGGGCTCTGCCTCTGCTTGCTCCGCAGTATCCGCCTCCAGTTCGAGCGCCTCCACAGAATCGCGTGCTGTGCCACACGATTCAGGTGTTGTCTCCATTATGCGATTTTCATTGAAACCAACTGCAACTTTTTTCGTTTTATTTTTTTTTATTTTTTTTTTAGTTTTTTTGTTTTGTTGCTTTTCTTGTATTTCGTTGATTATGAAAATGTAATCAATGCGCCCACAGTCGCTGCCGCTGCTGCTGTCGTTGTCGCTGTCTCAGTCGCTGCCTCAGTCGACGTCGGCGTCGACAGCCGCTGCTCGTCTTTGTTGTCGGCTGTTTCAATTTTCATCTATGCAATGTGTGAAAGTGATTGGCGTTTTTTTTTTTCTTTTTTTTTTCAGCTCATTAAATTCGTCATTCAAATGCTGAAAGAGAGAGAGAGAGATGGAGAGTGATTAAAGCGGGTGGGAAAATTACGTTTTTTTTTTTCTGCATTTTTCTTCTGTTACTTTAATAATCAAAATGTTATAAATGCTTGCTGTAGTTCACCGTAAGCGGCTTAACTTGAGTTTCATGTTCGCTCAGTCTCTGCGAAAGTTCAATAAATATTTAATATCGAATTTCGTCATCGATTTGCGTAACATGCAATTAGATTTTGTTTTGAAGCGAACGGATATTAGTTTGATGCGCCTGAATAAATCAGTTATTTAATAGGATAATTGGAATGTGTGGTCGAATCTTGAAGTTCTCTAAACCCATGAAAGGGCATTTCAATCAATTGTCAATTGTGTGCGAGAATTTGAAACATTTCCAATATGTACAGTGAAAGCTGCTTAGAGTGAACGCAGGGAAAATGATATTAAATTATTCTACTTGAATTTAATATTTTCAGTTTAGATCAAATTATTGAGAAATGAGAGAATTTAATGTTGATTTTATTTAGTAGTAAAAACTCAATTAAACAAATAGCTAAAATAAAATTTTAACCATATAATGTGATAATTAAAATATTATATAGAATATTTAAAAATATATAAGAGATATTTTCAAATTAATGCTCAACATTGAATAGATTTCAACACTGATAGCTAAAGAATGCTCTAAGAATACAAACTTTTTTTTTATAATTTTTTATTTTACCTAAATCTTATTAAGAACAAAAATAATAGTTTTTCTTTTGAGAAAGCTCTATAAAGAGCTCAAATTAGCTGCTTGTGTAATTAACACATTTTTTCAACACTTTTGTTATTGGAGCTAGACGCTTTTTTGTTTCAGAGAAAAAAACCCAAAGAAAATGATATATCGTGTGATTTTTTACGGCAGATTCTAGGTCAAGAATAGATTAAAAAAAAAAAAAAAACAAAAATGTAGAAAAAAAAACTTTAAAAAAGAATTTGAGACAAAATATATATTTAGTATTTGAGTTATTAAAAATGTGAAAAATTAACTTGAGAGTTAAATAAAAAAAATAGTTTTTAATAAAATTATTTCTAATAGATTTGCTAAAGGACTATTTATATAAATATTCTAATAAATCATTTATCTATTTTTAGTAATAATATCTTAGTAATTTTAATAATATTGAATATTATTAAATTAAAACTCAAAATTAAAATATTAATAAAATATAAAATATTATTAAATTTTTGCACTCTACCTTTATAAAACTATCAAAGATCTATTCAGCTATTCGAATTGGAAAATGATGAATATGAATTTATATTTTATAATATTCAAATAGATATTTGCTCACATAATGCTTTCATTTAAATAGATCAAAATTTCATTACAAACTTCTTTGAGCAGACAAAAAGGCCAAAAAGGACTAATTGATATATACTCAAGAGAGCTTTCACTGTGGCATAAAGCAAACTTTTCTGGCCTCATTGAAAAACTAGACACACACAAAGAGCACTTTCCAAAAAATTCCCACAAAACTGAATATATTCAGAGTTTCAATTTCAATTTCAATTTCTTATCAAACTTTCGCAACTTTCGAAAAACGTTGCCAAAAAAAAAAAGCCAATTAAAAATTTTGTTTCATTTTGAGCAACAAATTTGTTGCATTGATTTTTCGCATAGTGTCTTCATAGTGAAGTCAAAGGAGGTGTGAAAAATTGTGGAAAACTCCCTGTGTGTGTGTGTGTGTGAAAACTATTCTCGTTGCTTGTTTCCTGCAAAGACTTCAGCCCTTTCCGCCGTTTACCCCTCGCTCATTGCCCACAATTTACTCTTAACTCCTTTGCATTGCGTTTCCTATCTTCATTCATATTTTCTATACACATTTTGTGGAGAGGAGTTATATATATATGTACATGTATGTGGAGCTCAGGCGCACTCACACTCACTCACTCACACACACACACACATAACGACAGATTAGCCTGGCTGCCTGCCTGCCTGCTCGCCCACTGCAAAAACATACATAGAAAAGATATTTTATATTCCGCTATACATAAACAACTCACACACACACGCACGCACACTCACTCACACTCACTCTCACACACACACAGAGGCACGCACGTTGCTTTTGTCTTTGCGCAAAAATAGAAGAGTAAAAAAAAACTTTTGCGTTGGCTGCCCCAAAAACGCATTTCCAACGGATGCAGCAACAAAGTACAGAAAAAAAAAATAAACGTTTAAAAATAATAGAAAAGTTTGCAAAATTTTGAAGTTTCAAATTTCATTTCCGCTCTTATCGGTAGCTGTCCATGAAGCCAACCAGAGTTCCAATTCGAATTTCAAACTTCAGCTGCAGCCAGCCCACCTACACACTCACTCACTCACTCACGCACACATAGACAGACGGCGCAAAGCTCCAACTTTGTCTAACTGTAAAATATACTGCGGCGACGCTGGCGTCGCTGCCTTTGCCTCTTGCCTTTTGCTTTACTGAATGAAGTTCCCTGGCGTCGACGTCGTCGTCGTCGTGGTTGTCGTTGTCGCAGGGAGTCTGGCATCGATTTTTTCATATGCAGACGCACACAGTCATGCACACACACACACACTGGCTCACTTAGCATCAGCATTTGGATTGTTTTTTTTATGTACGCATAATAATTACAGTTAAAAGCTTTTACTGCCAAAAGGTCAAATCAGAAATCTTCCAATTGGAAATGTAGCTAAATATAGAAAATATGGTGAGCGCTTATGCGTGTGCCAGAGCGAGATAGTCGACCAGCCCAAATGCGTGGCTGATGTTTGTAATGACAGACGTAGCGGCGACGGCGGCAGCGGCAGCGGCAGCAACGACAGCGTCGGCTACGGCGACGGCGGCTTTTGAGACGATGACAAAAACAGACGGCGACTTCCGAGAACAAGAGAATTCTATTCGCATTTTGCAATTTGCTTATGAATTACATACAATTCCACCTACACACACTCACATACACACAAACAGACAGCATGGGTTGTTGTTGTTGGTTCCGCTCGTTTGGCAAACGAATTCAGCAGTAAATTGTTGACTATTTTTGCCATATTTAATTTGATTAATTTTGTATTTGAATTTCAAACGCAGCACAGACCGCAAACCGCTCACACATACAAACACACACACTCACATGCACACGCGCTCATATATACCTATTAAAATTTACAAAAAATATTGCAATACGATGTGAAAGCGCAAAGCGACTGCCCAAACACATCTGTTTGCCTCGAACACCGAAACACGACTGAGCCGCACACACAGAGAGAAGCCAATTGGCTACTCTATGCTGTTACTGTATCTGGTGGATGTTATTCGCTTACTATTGGTACTTGTTGTTGTTGTCGCATATCCCTCAAGCTCCACACGCACACAGACACAAAGAGCGCGAACAAAGAGCAAGCTCTTATAAGCTAGCATTGCATTGGATCTGTGTGTGTGTGTGTGCATGATCCAATGATCTGCCAATATTTACTCTCTTCAACAGACCATGCTGTCTCTGTCTGTCAGCATAGTTTTGATGGTTGTAATTGTAATCTAATGTCTTGTTTTTCTTTCCCCTTTACATTAGCACATTTCTTATTAGCAGAGGGTAAAAAAATTAGATTTATCTAGACTCGGGCAGCCATACAAAAGCAGAGAGTGCAATGGGAGAGAGAGAGACCGCGCGCGCATTGGTGTGGGAGTTCGTGTTTGGATTGCAATTGCGCGCGCTCTCTCTCTCTCTCTCCCGCTCTATCGGTTGCCCATTCTCTCAGACACTGCCACCCCATAGCGAGCTGGTGCCGCTGCCGTTGCTGTTGTTTTTGTTTGCCAAACGCCGCATGTCGCTCATTTGTTGTAATCATTAACATTGATTGGCTTTGTGTGCTTTGCTTTGTGATTTTGCACTTGGCCACGCGGCGTGTTGTACGCACAACAAAAACAATAAAAGCCAAAATGCAACCCCCACGTTGCATGGTCAATGCGGCAACTACAGCTGTTACGGCTATTAACAGAATAGTGTTGTTCAATTTAGCCAGTTTGGGAAGGGTGACTGATTCGTCACAGAAAGCAACTCCAGCTGCTAACGGTCATTGTCAACGACAATGTTAACTAACATTCAAATTTAGCTTGATTTAACAGCGCTGTTAAAGTCTGATCTTCGTTAACAGCAGGCAATCCAATTGGAATAATAGGAACTGATTTGAAACTGCAAGGTTAACATTCAAATTTTGCTAACATCTGCTAAAGCCTGATCTTCGTTAACAGCATGTGTGCTGATGCATTGGAAATTGCGCCCCTTTTCTTTCCCGCTTTCTATTTTTGTTTGGAGCACATTTGAAGTGTGCTCTCCATGTATTTGTTTTCTTGTTTTATATAAACTTAAGTATAATCATTTACTTGATTTATTTTGTTGTTGTGGTTGTTTACTGTTATACATTTAATAATCATCAAAATTTCTTTAAATGTTGTGTGTGTTTGTTTTTTAAACGCTGCCAGCGGCCACAGCTGTTGATGTTGTCATTTGCTGTTGTTTCTGCATCTTTGTTCGTTCCACCTGCTTTATAATAGTTAGGCAGCTGCAGCCCGTCTTCTTCCCCCATGATGTTGTTTTTGTTGTTGTTGTTGTAGGAGTTGCCTCCGTCGCTTACAATTTGTCCAAATACTGCGACAGATCGGGCAGACCCTCCTTGAGACCCTTACGTTTACGGGTATCCTGGACAATCTGGTAGGGCTTGCTGGATGGCTCGCACGGATCACCGGGCAGCACCTGCCAATGGTCGAACACGCACTGTGGGAAGGCCTGGCCGCCAGTGTTGGAGCGCAGATCGGCGGTGAAGCCGAACGACTCGTTGACGGGCAGATAGGCCTTGACAACGAACATGGGTGTGCCGACGACCTGGTTCTCCTCGAACACATGGCCACGACGCCTGTTGAGCACACCGTAGATACCGCCGACGGCAACCTCAGGGCACTGGATCTCGCACAGATAGACGGGCTCCATTAGACGAGGACCGGCCGTGATGGCAGCGGCGTACAGGCAACGACGGGTGGTGGGAATGATTTGGCCACCGCCGCGATGGATGGCGTCAGCGTGCAGGGTGACGTCATAGATGTTGAAGCGCACACCACGCAAGTTCTCATCGGCCATGATACCCTCCTTGGAGGCCCACTGGAAGCCAGCGACAACGGAATCCTTGATTTCATTTAGGTATTGCACGGACTTGGTGCAGTCGAGAATGAAGTTGGGGCCGGTGCCATCGGGGCCAAAGCACCAAATCTTACGGGCTTCGGTCACATCATAATCGTACTTCTCGGCCAGATAACGGGCGCGCACCTTGAAATCATCCTTGGAGCTCACATCACCGTTATCAATATCCTCGGGCAGACCGTCGGGCATGGGCAGAGCCTTCATCAGCAGACGGTTGTGCTTGTTGGGCGACTTGGACAAGCACATCTGGTTGGATTCCTCAGAGACGGTTTCGCGATAAGAGACCACGGGATCGGACTTCTTCAATGGGATACAAGCGTGATCCTCCTCCAAATCCTTAAGGCAAATCTCCAAATGCAATTCACCGGCACCGGCAATGATGTGTTCGCCGGACTCCTCAATGATGCACTGCACCATAGGATCAGACTTGGCCAGACGCTTCAGACCCTCCACCAGCTTGGGCAAATCAGCAGGATTCTTGGGCTCAACGGCAACGCGCACGACAGGCGACACAGAGAACTTCATCACCTGGAGAATAGAGAGAAAACCAAATTGCATATTAATATGATTCTCTTGGGAAGCAGCATAAATTCTCAATTACCTTCATGTTGTGGGCATCCTTGAAGGTAGTGATGGTACCGGTCTTGACCAAGAACTGATCGACACCGACCAGACCGCAAATGTTGCCAGATGGCACATCCTCAATAGCCTCCACATAGCGACCCATCATCAGGATGGTACGCTGAATGGCCTTCTCGTACAGATCCTCCTTCTTGCCGGGCGTGTAGTTGGGGCCCATGATGCGGCACTTCTGGCCGGTGGCCACCTTGCCGGAGAACACACGGCCGAAGGCATAGAAACGTCCCTTATCTGAGGTCGGTACCATCTTGGAGATGTACATCATCAATGGACCATCGGGGTCGCAGTTCTTGACAGCGATGGCAGCCTCATCATCATGGGGACCTTCGTACAACATCTCCATACGGTACTTCTGGGCAACCACGGGCGATGGCAAATGGATGGCAATCATCTGAAGCAGAGCCTCACCGGCTGGCAACCAGGTGCGCATCACGGTCTTCAACAGGGCCTTGCCATCCTTGTCCTTATCCTCGTGCTTGAGCACAACGCCGATCTTCTCCAGCAGCGTGTTGATCTCCTCCTTCTTGTAGTTCATGATGGCATCGAACACCTTATAGATGGGATCCAGGATGTACATGCAGAAGGAGCGCTTGTTATCAGCCTCCTTTTGCTTCTGCCATTTCTTGGTCTTGGCATTGAAGAAGTTCTCACCCCACAAACTATTATATGAAATTAGAAGAAATTGAAATTGAGTGACAATTTTCTTTTAGGGATATTTGAGAATATGTTCTCTTAAATTTAGTTACTTTTCATAGGAATTGAATTTATTTTACATTATATTTATTATGTTCTACTTTTAGATATATAATTGGATATCTTTGGGAGGTTTTATTTTCAGGTGAGCTTGATTTTTGTTATTTTTATCTCTTATCATAATTATTTATTATTATTATTAAGTTCTTTAAAAGCTTTAAAGAACTAAAGCTAGAAGATGTATTTTTCATATAATTTCCAATTTATTTTTCTTTTAATTACTTATTTTTCTTCCCCTCTCTATCTATCTCTTCCGTCACCCAATTAATTTTTATCTTTTCTTAAATCTTTTCGATATTTGATTTTATATTCTTTATTTAATTGACTTCTTTTTAATAAGAATTTGTCGCTTCTACAGCCCAACAACGATCGTGTCTCAGTCTATTATAAACAAATTTCACAGTTGCTAATTCAGCTTTATTGCTATGCGAAACTTTTTTTTTAGTAGAGAAAAAATGACGCCATACTAAAGTTTGGTCAGACGAGTTGGAACATAGTTTTATACGAATAGATCATTTTTCCGAGAAACGAAAAACGAGGGCATTCCGAAGAAAAGCAAAAGAAATAACAAATATCATATGTACGTATATGACATAATTGATATGTCTTAAAATACATACATATTATATAATATATATACATATATTTTTTACATGCATATGATATTATATATAACTTACACAATTCTAGAGAATTCAATTCTAATGAAAATTTGGGAATTTTTTTATAGTGCTTTATAAAAAAATCTTAAAATATCAATTTAGGTTTATGTGTAAATGGATTGTGTATATAACTTGACTATAAATACTAAAATACAATATCTATATATATTGTTAATTTGTCGAGTCGCTGCCTTAGCAAATGCATCGTTAGAACATTAGGAAAGAGGTTCCGATGCAGCGTTTCAGCACCGTCTTCAAAATTTGATCTGCTTTTATTTTCGGTTGCACTTGTGGCGCCATCAGCACGCGCGTTTCTAGCGGAACAGCCACGCCCCCTTGCAGGATTGTGACCATCCCAAAAAGAAGTCGCACGCTCAGCGTCACACGTTTTGTGCTAAAAGCGTGTAAATGCTATTCTAGATATAGATATAATCTCTCTCTATATATATGACTATTTGACTTACCGGTTCATTAGCTTGACAACGTCAATCTTGAACTTCTCGGAGTACATCTCAGAGAACTGCTTGAGGGTGAAGGCCCAGCCGTGGAGACCGGAACCGAAACCAACGGAACCCTTGCTGGGATCCACACGCACTTCACCCATTGGGCCGCCATCGTCATTGTAGGTGGCAATGATGACGTTCACGTTCTCCACGATGCGCTGGAAGGTCTGGTACAGCTCCTCAGCATCCAATTGCAGCTCCAACAGAGCGCGATCCATCTTGTTCATGAACAGAATGGGCTTGATGCGCTCAGCGATGGCCTGACGGAGCACAGTTTCGGTTTGGACGCACACACCGGAAACGCAGTCCACAACGACGAGGGCACCGTCGGTGACACGGAGAGCGCCGTCACCTCAGAGGAGAAATCAACGTGACCGGGTGAATCGATCAGATTGATCAAGAAACCCTTGCATTCCTTCTCACGCTGATCGGGATGCGTGATGAAAACCAAATCCTTATCCTCCACTTCGAAGTACATGGAAATGGCACTGCAAATGAAATTGAGATACGAGATTAGATTTGATGTGGGGCTGTGGCTGAGGTCAAAGGTAAATATGTCTTACGTCGACTTGATGGTAATGCAACGCTCCTGCTCATCCTTGCGGGTATCGGTGAAACGGGTCTCACCAGCCTTGGCGCCGGCAATGATGCCAGCCTTGGACACAAGCGAATCGGTCAAGGTGGATTTGCCGTGATCGACGTGAGCAATGACGGACATGTTGCGTATATTACGCTTCTTGTCCATCAGGCCACGGATTTCGTCGACGGTGAAGTTGACCTACAAGGGGTAGCAGGAGGAGAAAAAACAAGAGAAAAGAGAAATGCATCAGCGATAAATTCATGTGTAAGCTGTGAGAGAGGCTTCGCTGCTATTAAAAATGGCGTTTAATGCCCATACAAATGCTCATACACACACACACACACACACACACACGCAGATACCTGCACACATTTTTTGGCTCAGGCGATGATATTTTGTGAGGTTAGACCAGAACTCGAAAACCACTTGCGTTGCGTTGTCTATCGCTTGCAAAACAATTTTATAGTTCTATATATACAAAAAAATCACTTACACAAATGCATTAAGAAAACATCTGGCCACATCTTTTCTTTTTAGCCTTTTTCTTTTTGTAATAGTTGCATACGTCATTGTGACGGCCCCTTGAGCTATTTTCTTTGTCTTGCATTTCACCACTGCCTCACACACACACACACGCACTCATACTCGCAGACTCACACACACATATAGTGGGCAGACAGTGTCACGTCTACAATTTTAAGTTATCTTTTTTTGGCATCATTTTTTGCACTCTTCTGCCACACACACACACAAAATTACGTTGCACTTGGCTGCGGCTTTTTATTGTCCCGCATTTGTTGCAATTATTTCAGATTATTTGCACCTACCATTTTGGATGTTTATTGATTTGCGTGGACCAACTTTAAAAACACTACACGCCTGCACTGGCGTATCGACAGGAAAGAACGGGCAATGTCGCTGTGCTAGAGACGCGACGGTCGAACGGCTGTTGCGCTATCGAAAATATCGATATGACAATGTGATTGCCAGTATCAATCGATAGTTGCTAGCAAGCTGTCGATATGAACAATGCAACTATGTGAGTGAGAAAACGTGTGCTTCTGATTCGCGCGGAATTGTAATTAAAATTGAAAATTGTATCAGAATGTTAGATTTGTGGAAATCTGTGTTTACTGCTTGTATATTATAAAAACAGCCGGCTTGTCATTGACACTCAATGCGGGTGAGTTTATTTTGTTTTTACCTGAACTCACTCCATTACTAACTGTAAATTTGAGTTTGCATTCATTATCAGTGCTTGCTATCTCTTTCTACCATTCTTTTCTTAAAGACTCTTTGAAGCGTTGTTGTAACGGTTAACAAAGCTTTCGGAATGAGAATAATTATCAATTGTTGAGAATTTATATATATTGACCAATTAAAGTAAATATACATTTACAATGGCATAGGCCGTTCTTCCAGCCTGATTGCTCAATTTGTCTGGGCTTTTAATCGCATTTTCCCTCCAACTGTTTGACATGCGTGAAGAGAAGAGAACAAACATTTTCTGCCTTACCCACGCAGGCAGAGCAGCAATACTTGTTCAGTCATGATTGAGTATTGTCTGGCTGTTAACAATTACAGTTATATTATAAATACAAGAATTTCTCACACAATTGCGCACATGCAACATGTTTTGCGGCAGCACATCGTAGCAACATACCATACAATGTTGCCTAGCCAAAACTCACCTCAGTAGCTCTGCAACTGTATCAAACCTACGCAAATCGTCTCAAACCACATCCAACATGTACGCTCACAACTTGCATGAGCTGCAGCCAAATTCCACTCAAACCAGTTGGCGCAACATTGTTGGCCCTCGTGGCAACCACAATAACTGGCTTCGGCTCGTATGCAGTGCGGCACGTTGCAGCAACATTGTTGTCGCAACATCATTGGCTGTGCCCACTGGCTGGCCGTTCGGGCACATCCGATGCGGCCGGCCGAACAGTTTTCAAGTGATTTTCTGTGCGTACGGTCTGTGCTAACGGTAAAACTGAAGCTCCTCTTCCAATAAGGGGCACACACACTTTCGTGCGTTTTATTGTTGCTGTGCGTAGTGTGTCGGTGTGCATTTGTGTGTGTGTGTTGCATGCTAAGGATGCAGCAAAGTGCATAATAAATAAATGAATTAATAAAAGATAGATTTAATTAAAAATTAAATATAACTAAGCAAAGCGTGTGCTAATATTCCAATTGGACTTGCGTGAAAACAGTGGGAATTCTAGAAGATAGCAAAGGAGAATTTTAAAGATCATTTTGGGAAATCCAATAAGAAAGTAATTGAAGAAAAGGATTTATTAAGAAAAGGATTTATTTGCAATAAATTTGGGAAATTTACGGTTAATTGATTAATATTTTCTAATTGGAGTAAATGGGCATAGCTGTTAACATGAATATTTTTTTGGGATATTCAAAATATTTTTATTAGAAATAAATAGTGTAAATATTTAAATGTGAAAAAAATTAAAAGGAAATAAAAATTATTGAATATTTAAAAGAAATGTAGGCAAATCAATTGAATAAATGAAATGAAAAGATTCAATTTTTTTTTATTAAATTAGAATTTTTTTTTTAATATTAGAAATTCTGTTAGCAAAAATGTTACATCAATTACGGGGCAGGTATTTATTATTGCAAGCTAAAGAAAAGAAAAATTCCCAGCAATATTTTAGCCTTTTAATTGGTCCAATTAGTCTAGCTGCATTGTTAGAGCAAGCAAGTCCAATTAAGCGCTTACAACGTAAAAAAAAAAAACAAAACAAAACAAAATTTTAATATTTAATAAATTACATGAATTTCCAGGCGCAAAAACAAACTGTAAAATTGCCTTTTTTATCGTGTTTTATTAGCCGCATTAAATTTTGCAGACTAAAAGAAAAAGTTTCGACTCCTTTGATCTCGCCTGAAACAATAAAAAATAATTATAATAAAAAAAACACAGCTCAGAGTGAAATGGGCTAGAATCCGTTAAGTTCCCGCAACGCTTGCACCGTTGATCGCTCCACGTTCAACTTTTGTCGCGTTTCTTATTAGAAAATCCCTTTTACGCGTTCTCTGCGCTGTAGCCAGCAACAAAAAACAACAAAAAACGAGAAACAGCAAGAGGAAGAGCCGTAGCAACAACAACGACGACATTCAGCCGAAATCTGCACGTTTTTAAAAGTTTTCTACGCTCTGCTTTTACTCCTTTCTTTCTTTTTTGTTGCTGTTGTTGGCCAACGTGTCCTGCGCTGCAAACAAAGTAAAAGTTAGAGCGAAAGTTGGCGGAAAGTGCGGCAAAAATAAAGCAACAACAACAACAACAACAACAATCGAAACAACTGCACAGCGCGCAAGTTTAATTCGATTTTAGTGTGTAACAATCAGTGCGAAAAGCGCCAGGCAGCGCAGCAGCCGCCACAACAACACCAACAGCAACAGCAAATAGCAAAAAACCACAAACAACAAAAGCGCAGCACAAAGTAGAAGAAGAAGAAAAAAAAACGGGCGAAAAAAAATTTGCAACGTCGCCGTCGCTACCTTTTCGCTTGCATACATGAGAGCGTGCATTTGTGCGAGCATATAAGTGTGTATTTGTGTTTATGTGCGTGTGTGTGTGCGTGTAGGAGTGAGCGGAAGAACAGTAAAAGTGGATTAGCAGCAGCAACTACACAAGCAGACGCCATTGCCGCCGGCAGCGCAGTTAGTGTTAAATTTTGTGCTTCGACTGCGACTGCGACTGCGAGAGCGACAGCGACTGAGACGCTCTTTTGGATTTAATGCGAAGCGCTTAGCGTGTTAGTCTTTCAACTCGTGACTGTTGTAAGTTGCCCGGCTTTTGGCCTGTTTTGTTGTCGTTGTTTTTTTATTTTTTTAATTTTTTAATTTTTTTATTTTTGCTCTTTTGGTCGCACTCTCTATTTTTTGTGTGTGCCATTTTCTTTGCTTAATTGTAATTAATTTTAAGTTAAGAGCGCTGTGGTCACTGCTGAGATTTTTATTTAATAGCTGCATTTTAATTCTATTTGAACGCGTCTTGACACGTGCCCTGCGAGAGTGAAGGAGAGAGAGAGACACTCCGACTGTGTATGTTGAATAACAAGCGTTAAATGAGCATAGGAATTTACAGCTATTAGTATGCGAGTGTGTGTGAGTTTTGTTTGTGAAATAGAGTGACGTAAATACTTGCAAATTTACATAGCACAGCTTAAGGGGAAATTTGTTGTTTAAGGGGAATTTTTAGTTTGCATTTCGCTGAAGCAAGCAGAGCTGGAAATTTTTATGTAAACGATTTGGACTTGAAATTTCTTAACATAAATTTTAGTATAAACTACATAAGTTTCGACACAACTCAGTATAATCTCTAGCTTAGCTAAGAGAAACATTAATGAACGACCGCAGGACGATGTCGTGCAATCAGTTTCAATTGAATGTGAACGATGTTCGCTTTTACCGTTGCGAGTGGAACACGCTCTGCCGTGCACTTTGCACAATGAGAAAAGATGAAGATGAAGCGTGAGGAGAGAAAGAGAGAGCAAGACGCAATGACAGTTGCAAACAAGAAGAATGAGAGTGTGAGGGAGCGAGCGGTGGGAACAAACGTCAGGCCTTTACACACACATATAGCAGTAAAAGAAAAAGAGCGAGAGAGATGGAAAGGCTGTGACATTCTGTAGCAAAATGACATTCCCACATTGTGTGCGTTTCCTTCAACTTCCTGACGGCCAGTCCTTGTCTGGGCATGTCTGACAGTGCGACCGTCCGTCCATCCGTCCGTCCGTTCGTATGTCTGGCAGTCGTTGACTTTTGCATACACTTGTGACATACACTGCACAGAGGAAGTGAAGAGGAGTATATGCGCTGCGTGGGGCATGGGCATGAGAGCGTTAAATATATATGATAAATTTAATAAAATTAGTTTGTTTTATATTAACTGAAATATATAGAAATTAAAAAAAATATATATATATAAATAAAAAGATTAAAAATATATATTATTAAATTAATTATATACCAAATAAAAAAAAGCATATTTGTGATCAGGTTTCATTTTATATTGGAATATGAAAATAATGCAAAGATATATATATTTTTTAATATTACTGAATGACACACATTTAAATTATATGAAACATCTAAAATTATAAAACATATAAAAATATATCAAAATATATTATTAAATGAAATATACTTAAATCATAAAAAGAAAAATGTTGATCAGTTTCTATTCTATAAGCTATAAAATTATATACTTAAATTATATTATATTCATTTTTCTAATAGAATTTTGTTTCCATTTTGGAAAATACGAAAAAGGAATTTTGTATTTCATTTTTTTACAAAATTATTTGCTTCTTTTAATTTTTTAAAATTTAATTTTATTATTAATATATATTTATTATTATTAAATATTTTCTAAAAATTAATTTGATTTATTTATTTATATATAGATATATATTTTTTGTATTCAAGTTATCTTCATTTCATTTATCTAGATGCAATTCTAGTATAACTATCTCCTACATCATGTATCATGTAACCGCATTGAACAGAGTATTAGTAGTCGTTATACATTTCTTTTCAACTTCTCATACCTCTATTTGCAGCGAATTCAATGAAATTCGCCTTTAAAATACTTAAATATTTTATAATTTACTTAAAAAGTCGACGCAGACGAGCGACATAATGCGCCCATTGTGTGCGAATATTTCTATAAAGAATTCTGACAATATGCGTGCTTATGTGTGTGCGTGTGTGTGTGTGTGCGTGAATGTATACCTCTCAGATTAGCCGCCTTTATTAAGCTGTATATGTATGACAGACAGAGAAAGGAAGAGCGTGGGTGGTATGATGGGTGTGTGGGTGTGTGAAGTGGAACAAGAGGTCGCGCTACATATAGTACTCACACTTTATGACGTTTTCGATTCGTCTCAAGCAGCTGCTATATTTATGTGTTTATTGAGGGTCCACCAAAAGGCGTTTGTTTTCTTAGCTGAGCACAAAAAAAAAAACAACAAAAGTTGAAAATGAAGAAACGTAAATCGTAAAGAGCTTTAAGTGCGTGTATAAAGCTTTTAGATGTTTCCAAGTGTTACAATATGGTTTTGGGATAGTTAAAGGTAGTTGTTTGCCTCGCTCACTCTCACGCTATACCTCTCCCGCTCCCTCTCTCTCTCTCTTTCTGCTTTTTAATATGTGCTAAAAGCAACAATTTTATGAGCCTTCGAGGCAGAAAGGTTTATCGAGAGTGCGTTTGAAAAGCCGTTAAATATGAGCTTTAGTTAGATCGGAAGTTTCCAATTTGATGCTGATATTGAAGATGAAATACATATATTAATTCTAATTGCTGGGCTACGAAATTCTAATAAAAATGTAAATTTTAAAATATGAAATCTAATTACTATCCATATTATATATATTTATATAAATCCCTATTAACCATTAATGCTTAAGTTAATCCAAAAGAATTTTCCTGCTTAAAGAAAACTCCTTCATAATAGCCATATAAAAGCACTTCATTGGCATCTTTCACTGCGTCCAGCAGCTTTAGTTAAGAACACATTAGAGAGTAATTGTCTCGTGGTGGATTATCGTCTCATTTGTGACTTCATTTAAAAGGCGTTTAATGCGCTCTTCTAATTATTATTTGGCGCACTTCTGCTCCATTTCGTATTCGAAGTAAGCAGCATTTGATTGTGTCTTCTAGAGACTCTTTCTCAAAAATGGAAAGAAGAAAAAAAAACAAGAAAAAGAAATTCCCAATCCAACTTAACGAAGTTTTGCGACGTTAATGCAGCTGCTTAACCGGCAGGCAAACGCAGGCCGATCCAGAGCGAGTCCTTAAAATGGCATCGGGAAAGGGCCGTGAATTATGAGGCTGCATAAAGTTGTGCCTTCTGCCACGCTGCCACGCTCAGCTCCAGTTGAGGAAGTTAAACACTTAAAAGCTGCCACGAAATCAAAAAGCAGCAGCTACAGCTACAGCTATAGCTATAGCTTCAGCTTCAGCTACAGCTCCTAGCTAACTCCAGTCCCACTTCGGGGCTGAAGCAGTAGACAGTTCTAACAAGTGAAATTGGTTTAGCTGAGCGTGCGCGACTAGATAATGCCCTATAAGATAGTTAGGGTTGAGCTCTAATAGAAATATTTGCATTTATTCTATATTTGTATACTATATTCAAGCTTTTTCTCTCTCTCTCTTTTCTCTATCTTAATGATTAGGTAAAACTTCTATATATATTATGCTTTTGATATTTGTTGAAAATAAATCAAAATAAAACTCTTAATATTATTAAAAATGTTCACTTAACAAATTTTAACTTCTTTTATAACTGTTTCCAAATAATATAATTAATAAAACAATTTTAAAAAGAATAAATATAAACTGAAAAAAATATATAAAGCTATGCTTTTTATATGATCTAAAATATTTAGATCATGTAAAATGTAATATATTTTAAAACTTTAAAATAATTGTTATAAAGAAATATATTATAAATAAAATATAAGTATTAAAAATGTGCACATAAATAATTTTAACTTTTTATAATAATATATAAATCTATGATTCAAAATGATCTAAAATATTTATCTAAATCACAAATTTAAAATCATTAAAAAGTCTTCCAAATTATTCTACATATAATGAACTATGATATAAATATATAGTAAATATAAAATAAATATAAAATATAAATATATAAATCAATAATTCATGCAATGGAGAGTTAGAACAAAATAATTTATTTTAATATTTTTTTATAAATATTTAAGCGTGCCATAATCAATTCCCCTTTAGGCAATCACAGGGTATTTATATATTTAAGTAATATTGCGCTTCGTCTCACGTTGTCAAAGTTTAGCGCAAGTTGTTTGGGTTGCCAAGTGGCGGATATGTTCTGTGTGAATGTGTGTGTGTGTGTTGCAGGTTAATGGGTCGGTGGTTCCTGCTAGTGAAACTACCTGCTGTTTCCCACAATTCGCCACAACTCTGCTCAGCTCAGCTCGATGAGCCCTAGCCTGACACACATCTACTCGAATGGGACTGGCAAGCGGCACTCGGCATTTGGAAAATCTTGTGAAACGAGTGCAAAATTAAAAAAAAAAAATATATATATAAAGCGCTAACAGCCGCAAAACTTTGCCTACTCCTTTCTTGCCTTTTCTTGCATTGCATTCTTTCTTCATCGTATATCGTATTTCCCTCATTCATTCATTCATTTCATTGCGTGCTTTCTCTCAACGCTTGTGCTAGACTCCTGCTCCTGCTCCTCCTCCTCCTGCTCTGGCAGCTCAGGCACTTCACTCACTGCAGCCTCTCGAGCCGCTTCTCGAAATAAATCTTTGAATGGCTTTAACATGTTTTCAGCGCAAGTTTCGTGCGACTGTGATTTATACATGCTAAATAATTTATTGGTTTTACAATAAAAAAAAGGAATTCTCATTTCTCTATTTTATACTTTCCTTTTTATTTTTTAGTTAGTTTCCTCAATTGCCTTTACTGTGTCTGCGGCTGCAACATTAGAAGTGACTGCAGATTTTTTTTTCGTAAAGAGTTTTTCTTAAAGCAATTTGAGCTCATTTGTTTATTTAATTTTTAGCATAAATTAATTGGAAAATTTATGAAATAGTTGGAAACTAAATTAATAAAGTATTGCATATAAGTAACTTTTTCATATTTATTTATTTTAATTTAATATGAGTTTAATTATTCTGAAATCTTTTGTAATCTTAATAAATATATTTACGAAGTAATTTTGTTTTTATTTAAATTTTTTTTAAAGTATTATCAATTATACTACAATATATAATCCAATAATAATACTACTTATTAATTATTGTTTTTATAATATACTAAATAATTAAAAAAAAATACTAAGCATATTTTTAAAAAATTTAATATACTAAGCATTTATTATGATTTAATATTTCCGAAAAATTGTAATACAGATTTAAAAAAAATTTTTTTAATCGGCAAATGTTTCTTTATAAAAATAAATTAGTTATCAAGATTTTATTCATTTTAAGAGAAATGTTACATCAAAATTTGATACTTAATATATTAATAATTTTATATAATATTCTATTTATTTATTTATTTTTTAATATTTTATATTATTGAATACTTTATTTCGATTTATTTTACAATTATTTATATGCGCTTAAAATATATATATATTTTTTATATTAATATAATCGAATGTATTTAATAATTTTTAAGAATAATTTCAATTATTTCCTCATTTTATTATTTAAGATTTATATTTCAATACTTGACTATTTTCATACGAAATTTCTCTAATTTATATTTGATTTGAATATATATATTTGAATTGAATATTCCTCATATTTAAGCATTTCTTAACCTTTTAACATTCATAGCATTTCTCAAATGCGCTGTAGCATTAAATTTGCTTAAGCACACTTCACTGATTTCTTTCAGTGCACGCTGAAATACTTGAATGATATTCGTTGAAATCGAAACGTTTTGCAACGACAATGATGGCAATGCACTAGATAGCGCCTCTCGCACAGCTCTGTCCTCTCAATCGACGAGCCCACCGCACTCCCTCCCTCCCCACCTTCTATATTTTCGCCTGCATACCCTTTACCTGCCTCGCACTCCCCCCCTCCCATCCACTTGGAGCACAGCTCATCGCTCTTTGCGTTGACATGGACGACGCGTCGCCGTCGACGTCGGCTCCATTTGAAACTTATTGCTCGCTGTGGCTGTCAGGCAGACAATGTGGTTTAAGACTTGGTCATGGGTGCACACAATTTTTGGAATTCTTATCCACATCTATATAGATGTATGTATATATGTATATAATATGACTGCCAATTCGATTTGACGTCATGTTTGCGAGAAGAAGTCATAACAGGGCAACAAGTTTCGTGTCGACCTCATTTACAAGCGACTCGTTAAGGTTGTGTACCAAAAACAACAAACTACATACATACATATATGAAGCTATATGTTGACATCTATATATAGGTTGGGTCTCTTACCAACTCCATTTCTATCTCTGTCTGCCTCTCTTTGTCTCTGTCACTTCTGATGCAGTGAAGCGTTGCATTTTTCGCTGACCGCGTCGCAGTTGTTGCACCTTCTGCTCTGAGCCGTTACTAATGATAGGCAAACACCATTGCCACGCCCATTCGCAATAAGATTTACAGCAATTTATTGAAATGTTAATGAGCTGGCAAGCGCGAGGGTGGCACGAGTAATTTATGTTAGTTTTGAAAAGCAGAAAAAGTACAAGTATTAAGTGGATTGTGGTAGAGCATGGAAGATATACTACTTTTAGAGAAAAATTTTTTGGACAAAAATATATAAATATGCAAATAAAATAAAAAATATATAAACTTGGGCGTATGCAAAATAAATAAATAAATAAAATAAAATCAATAAATAAATAAAATTAAATATAAAAAAAAATTCTATTATGAGCCAACAAATTTTTTTAATGATTCTTTCAAATGTCATGAACAGCTAAAATTTCTAAGTTTATTATGGTTAAAAATTAATTTTTGCTTATTTATTATTATTTATATTAACATTCTAAAAATTCTACATATTTTTTTGTGGAGACAGTTTATTTCATTTTATTATAATTTATTTATTTAATAAAATGTAGGATATTTTAATTTTAATATTTTTATAAACAATATTTTCATTGTTTTTTTTTTATTTATTTTATTTTTTGATAGAACATTTTATTTGTAATAAAATTTGGATTATTTTCAATTTAAAATGTTTAATAAAATATTGTAATTGTTTTTATTTCTTTTTATTTTTTATAGGAACAATTTCATTTTAAAATTTCATTTCATATTTTCATTTTAAAATTTTTATAAGTATTACAAAATCTGAGTTCTAAAAATCCTGTTACTATTTCCATGATATAATAGGAAATCTTGCTTCTTAAGTCTATGCTATATTTCATATTAATTTTATATTTATTCAAAATTTAGTGCGCTACTTTTTTCATTAATTCCAAAAAATATATATTTGCTCTTATTTTCATGAACACGAATATATATATTATTGAAAGCTTTGCATCTTAGATCCATTATTTTATCTTATTTTTTATTGCCACCCTCGCAGTGTTTTCCATTTGAAAATCTGCGGGAAAACTTTTCAAAAGTGTTTTGTGCGGGCTTCATGTGCCCATAAATATGGGCGTGGCTTTCATAGAGTTACAAATCAAAGAGTTGGTAACGAGCTGATTAGCGTGTTAACTGCGCAATTATTTTTGGTGTATTTTTTTTTCCTACTCTTTTTGGAAATTTTGGGAATTTGTCTAACTGGCAAATGCTGTGCGGCTGGCTCTGTGGCTGTATTGGCCATTGACGAGTTGCTGCTGCTGCTGCGGCTGGCTGGGTTGGCTTGTTAGTTGTTAGATAATGATAAATGACCATCGAAATGTCAAAATTAATAAGCGTTGATGGCTGTTTAATGAGGCGCCCGTTAACGCTTGCGACATGCATGGAAACCGCTGTCACTGAGTGGTTCGATCGGTTGATCGGCTGCGGTGGGTTAAAAGCTAATCATTAAAGTGGTGTCAATTCAGCTTGGTTTTGGAATTTGTGTCGATTTGTTCCTGGAAAAAATAGATGAGTTCTCCCACGAGTGGATTCTTTAGAAGAATATCTTTGATAAAAACTTTTATAAAAAAGAATCTTTAAAATAATTTTTTTATTATTTCTTTTTTACTTTATTCCATTTCACAAATTTGTAATATAGAATATATTTTACGTATAACGAAAATGATAATAAATAAAATAAAATAATAATAATAATAAAAATTAACGAGGTTTTGTCATAAGTTATACTTATCAGTTTAAAAGAACACAATTTTTTGTTCCTATTTATTATTTATATTATATTTCAAATAGCCCAAAAAATTAAAAAAAGGAAGGGTTAACCCTATATGTATTTATTTTTTTTTCCTTTTTTAAATTTTGTTTTTAGATGTATTTTTGTTTTTATTTTATTTTTATGTATTTAATTTAAGGTATTTATTTTTATTGTTTTATCTGAGTAAGCAACAATTTTTGCTTTACATTTTTGTTGCTATATTAAATTTTGTTTTTAGTTGTATTTTTATTTTTATTTTATTATTTAATGAATTTAAAAAATTTTTATATATATGTATTTAATTTTATTGTTTTATCTGATTAAGCAACGATTTTTTTATTTGATTTATTTTGTATAAAGTTATTTGGTTAACAAACTATTATTACATTTATTATTGACTATTTGTGAGCTTTCTTTTGATTATCTAAATGCTTTGGAAGCATTTTTTCGAATTGAAATGCCTCTTGTTGATCCTTTTTCTTCAGCGCAGCAGTTTCCTGCACTGTTGAGGGATAATGCATGCCACCAAAGATGCGCTTAAAGAAATTTGGTTTCTTGCGCGATTTCTGTGAGCTGGTCGTGCTGCACTCTTGAGTACTATTCGAATTTGATTTTGATAAATCGACGGATTTGCTTTTGCGTTGTTTGATCAGTCCAAGTTTTCTGAATAAACTATTTCCCTTGCTCTGCAGAGATACTTTGCTAGCCGAATTTGTTGGCTGTATTAGTTTGCTCTCCTGGGGGGGTTTCACTTCATCATTTGGCTGTTCGTTTGGGCCCTCTTTAATTGGTGCAGCTTGTTGTTCTATTTCTGGATTTGGAGATAATGAATTATTCGCTGTTAATTTTAGTCTGCGTGCCGCAATGCGTTGATAGGTGTTCATTTCATCTTCAGAGTTTCGTATGCGCAAGCCATGTTGATTCGTAAAGCTCGAGATGCTATCGATGCGATTGAGACTTCCGCCACTGCTCAGTTGTGAATAGAAATCTGGAGCACAGCCAGGTAGGCGTGTATGATTGGAATAGGATGGCAAATGTTGTAAAGGTTGAGACCTGCCCGAGCGAGTGGGTCTCTCCAGCTATTGAGGGGCGAATAACAGATGAGATGAGCTGAGATCACTGAGATATTGAAGAGTTCTTTGCTTACCATATTGATTGTAGGCTGTTGTTCGTGTGCATCGCTCTGATGATATGTTCTACCAGCCATTTGCTGATTCAATCCATACCAATAGCTAATGCTCTGCTGCTGCTTCAAATGCTGTGCCTGATAAGCTAACCAGGCGTGCTGCTGCTGTGCCTGTGTTGGATTCTGTATTGACATCGGTGCTCGGTTTAATCCAGTAAAGTTCTGATTTTCATGCGCACCATAATGTGGCAGCGTCTGTTGCATTGAAGGCACGTAAGAATAATTTTGCATATATGATTGTTGTTGTTGTTGTGGATAGGGTGTACGGGTCAATTGACCATTGGAGTTAGTAAGCAACGAATTGTTGTAATAGCAATCGGGAAAAGCTGGCTTCCACATGTTAGAATGCTGTATTGAATATATAATAATAAAATATATAAATATATCAATATAAATATTATACGTAAAATTATATAAAAAATTAATTTTTAAAATATTAAAACTATAAAAATCTATAATGTTACCTAATATATATTTAATTGAAAAAAGGTTAAAAATAAAAAATAGAAACTAAAAATAAAAATATTAAAATATATAAGAAAATATACACATATTTCCTATTAAGTATAATTAATGAAAAAAATACAAACAAATAATAAATAAATATAAAAATACTAAAACATTAAATTTATAACAAAAGTATATATGAAAAAGATACTTTATTTATAACATAAAATAATGCTAAATAACACTGCAATATATAATTATTATATAAAAATATTACATAATAGATATTTAATGTATAATAAAACAAAAATAAAAAAATACACCAAAAATAAAATTTTTAAAATACAAAAACATTAAATGCAAAACATAAATAATTTATATAAAATATTTTTAATTTTTATCTTTTAAAAATATATTAAAGAAATATTAAATTTTGAAAATAATAATTATATGAAACATGAAAATTTTTGGTTTATAAAAAAAAAGTAAATAAAAAAAATAAATGTCACATATGACATACAAAATATATTAAATATAAATGATTAAATTCCTAACTTTTCGAGCTACTCACGTTTCTAGATGTCTCTTCCAATGCTCTTGGATATGCGCCCAATATGGAGGGTTTAGCTTCGGAACTTGCTGACATTTAGTATACTGATTTGTTGTACTGGTTATACGGGGTATTAACTGTTCACTGTCGCTCTAACCTATATTGATTAGAGAGCCGGATCTCCGGACGTCGTGAAAGACGGACTATACATAGATTTGAATGGGACTTGAAATTTTTGTTTATATTTATTATTCACTATTTATGTACATGAAGTGCGGACAGAAAACTAAAAACTGAAATAAAATCATAGAGATTAAATGACAAGTGAGGCAAAGCCGCCAACTGTCTGGCTTCACTGTGGCACGCTTCAATTGTTTGAATTTCGGAATCAGAGCCTGCCTCCAGCCCTCTTCTGAATTGTCATATATGCAAACATTTTTGATGAACTAACCGTGCAGGTAGCCCCCAGAAATTCTGGCCCGACCTCAAGCAATTCCCGGGCAACATTTTAATTGTTCATAATTTATGAACTTGTCGACGACGACGACGACGACGACATCATAAAAGCCCCGAAACATAAACAAACACCATGTTATGCAATGCCATGCCTGTCCAAACGACCGCCCAACCGCCCGTCCAAACAATCTGTGCATAGAAATGAATTTCATTTTGTTGTCATTTGTGTTTCGAAGGGGGCCAGGGGTGGAGTGTGGGTGGGGTTCGTAAGGTTTGTGTCAGAGCTGAACCGGAACGCATCCACCCCAACAGCTGGCACCTTACACGGCTTACCTTTCAGGCATTGGGGCCTGTGCAGGGGTTGTTCGCTTAAGCAGACGTCACTTTTGCTAATTAAAAGTTCAATGCGCAACATTTGCAGCAACAGCAGCAGCAGCAGCAGCAGCAGCAGCAACAGCAGTGACAACAACTGAATGGACAACAACAAGCACAACACCAATGACAATGACAAAGGGAATGAGGTGAACGAATAAAGGGCACAATAAAAGAGAATTGTTTTTGGTTTTCGGGTGCAGCCGAAACTGTAATGCACTAACCAAAAAAGAGACAGGGGTGAGAGAGAGAGAGTACTCTATAGCAGGTTAGACAACAGAGGGGCGTGATAAGGCGGAGATTGGGAAATAGTCTGTAAAGAGTGTATTCTTATCAAGGGAGATGCTTAAGGGTTAATCTGCAAGGTTCCCTATTCACATATTAATAAGAAATTAATTGAAAGAAAGAATGAGAGAGACGGAGAGAGAGATATATATTTATATCTATATCTCTAGCATATTAAGTTAATATTTACTATATAATTCATATAAAGTTGAATTTACCTTAACAATTAACTAACCTCTTAAATATATATTTACTATAGAATTATATTGTTTCATCTAAAAAATTCACGATAATCTGTTGATACATCTTTATCATAAACTTACTCAATTGAATATATTTTAATCAATGCTTTACACATTCGCTAACTAACTTCACTCGATCTCTCGAGTTAGTGTATTAAAAAACCAGAGCATAGTTAATTTATTTCAAGCGTTCTTTACTTGTCTGCCCGTTTTGTCTGGCTGCCAGTTGTCTGTCTGATTTCCGTTGCCGTTTGAAAGCGAAGCATACGAAATCAGTTTTTAATTATTTAATTAATTGCGTAACGTTATGCAAATAGTAGCTCGAGGGAAGTTTAATCAAACTTTAAAAAAAGAAGAAAAAACGAAAACAATTAAATTTACTTGAAATTGCATTGCATAAGAATCAGAGAAGTTGAGAAAGTAAATGTTGTTGCAGTTCGCATATGGTTAATATCGAAAAAAATCATATGCAATTATTTATGGATTTAAAAAGCAGAATAAAAGCAATTATAACTGCATTTAAATGTCAGATGAATGTTAAGTTCGCGTCACGCGCAAATGTATAAAAATTCGCTTAAATTGTTGAAGCAAATAAATCTTTAAATTATGCTCATTATGTATTTGGTTGTGCCAACTAATTACATTACGTTTCGGCTACCCAATTCAGGAGAAACCACACGCACATAAAAACCACATAAAATCACCGGCGAGCTTACGCACAGAGAGAGAGAGTGAGACAGTGAGAGAGAGGGTGGGAGAGAGTGGGAATAAGTTGGCCCAACCCAGCATTTTATTTATGACCTCGTCTGTAATATTTGAAGTTATATTTTTGATTTTATTTTATATGGGATTGGGAATGGGAATCGGCATGGTGGGCTGTGGTTGGAGCTGGAGGGGGAGGGAGGGGGGGGGGGGGAATGGCTGCCACAGGTCGCAAGTGCTGACAACCGCAACGAACGCAGCAGCAGCGTCTGTCACAACGCATTCCAATGCTGCGAGCTGAAGCTTAGGGAGACAACATTCAGTATAAAGTATTTGCCATGCAGTGAGATATTTTTCACGGCTATCTGCTCATACTTACCACACCAAATGTTTCACCTATTAAATATGTATATACAAAGTTTTACTTTAGAAAATATATATGTGTTATGAGAGCATAACATGGCTGAAATGTAGACATGTAAAAGTTGTAATACCATTCGCAATAGATGTCAGTTGCTCCCAAGTTCCCTTGGCTGAGCTGAGCTGGGATGGGGCGGGGTGGGGTGGAAAAAAAAGAAGGAAAACTAATTGGTATCATGTATTTTTAGCATTTTCCAATGTGTGGTACGTGCTCGACGACCTTAAGTGTTCCCTGGCGAGCATTCAAATGGTTTAGGATTGATTAGGCTAACAGCACATATATTTTCCTCTCTCTCTCTCTCTCTGTCAGAGTAACTTGTATGTGGTACATTCATAAGTTATGGCTATTAATTGAAATGTTGCAGTGAGAAATAATTTTATATATATATAGATTTATATCAATATTTATATTCTTATATAAAAGTATATGTATGTATTCTACATAATGCAGAGCTGCAAGTTTTTAATTAATTTAATCAACGAAAGTTTCATGAACAATTTTTAATGCACTTTGGTTTCTATCAACGCTTTAAAAGGTAATTACGTAATTTATTAACTCAAAGCTAAGTGCACTGAGCCTGTTTGTGCTTTGCTGTAAAGTACTCTTTATTCAGCTAACAGAAAGGGTATATGAATAGATTAATTTAGATAAAGATATAGACTTATTATAAGTGAAGCTTGAATAAATTTCTTGAACAAGTTAGTTTAAAGTTATCAATTTTATTTACTTTAATTTTCTCATTGTTTTTATTTTTATTTTCTTTTTTCTGAATGAGCTCATCTATAAAATATTAATTTTTTCATAGTTCTCTATTTTCTATTTTTTATAAATTATTATATATTCTTATTTCTTAATATATATTTTTATTTATTGTTATATATTTTTATTTATTGTTATATATTTTTATTTCTTATTATTAATTTAAATAATATAAAAAGTACAATACTTTCTATAATCGCATTTGAAAAGTAATTATTTTTCTATTAATTAATTTTCTGCAAAAATAGTAGATTAAACAGACATATAGATCCAGCTTAGCAAATTAATTATGTTCATCTAAAAGATATTAATTTAACATTTAAAAGCAGAAAGTGTTAATGTGCTCAACTGAAGGGAAGATCAGACTGATACTTAAACACTATAATATTCTTCAGAGCTCGCAAAAATCTACTGACCGTTTTTTAATGTCTGCAAATTAATGTCTTTCACTCGCACTTTGACAAAAAAAAAACTCAGAGAGCACTTCATTACATTATTTCTTCAGCGAGCTCGTTCGCGATCAGACAGAAACTCTCTTTTTCGCTATGAATTTTTCCCGATCGTGTGGTTGAAACAAACGAAGCAAAAAAGTCTTTTGTGTATGTATTGAGGTTTCGCTAAACACATCAATAGTTTACAAGAGTGTGAATATGTGCATGTGTATTTATCTTTAGAGAGCGATACGATTGATGTTCGCTTAGTGAGGCTAAGTAAATTGTTCAGTGAACAGTGTTCACTTACTACACTTAGCCTTCGGTTCTCCTCGTGTTGTCTTTCGTGTGACGTTCGTTTAGCGAACATCGCTTAGAGAGCGATACGATTGACGTTCACTTAGTGAGGCTGAGTAAGTGAACAGTTAACTCAGCCTCACTAAGCTCTCTAAGCGATGTTCGCTAAACGAACGTCATACGAATAGTTCCACCGAAAGACAACACGAGGAGAACCGAAGGCTCTCGCTTGGAGAGCGAGTGAGCATGCGTTTTTTTACTGAGCGTAAAAAATAAATTGTTTAATTTAAATTTGCGAGCTATGATAATATCTTATATCAACATTAATGTTTACAAAGTCCGAGCCGTGCTCAGCTTGAGAAGCTGTAAATGATATTTAACTTATTAAATAAATACGTTTCGCAAATCTTAGGCTGTAGTATTAGATGAAAGTTTAAGGTTAATAATTTTAACGTAACTTCAATTCTTAAAAGATTCTTAATTAAAAAAAAAAAGCTTAAATATTTTGTAGAGTATTAAAAAAAAAAGGCTTGCAATTGAATTTATAAAGTCCAGAACTTTTTGTTACATTATAGAATACCCTTTAGTCAGCTTCCTGTTTAACAAGCTACAATTACGTGCGTTTATTTAAAAGTACATTAAATAATTTTGCCTGTCACTCCACCCAAGGCCACCCTCCATCCCTTCTATAACGCATCTCCCACTCCAGCTCACTCCTTTGCCCGTTCAGGCCAAACAAATTGCTTGACTGTAAAATAAAATGAATTCAAAATAAACAGCAGGCAGCCCAAGTCGAGCCATGAAAATCAGCCCAAACCAAATTAACATGCATAAATCTAAATTAAATTTTTGCTTAAGAAAAAAATAAACGAAACAAGGAAATTCAAGAGCAAATACTGTTTGCTAGCATAATTTGTGAAATTTGTTGCCGGGTGTCATGCCCACCAATGCTGGCTTGTTTGTTTGCCTGCCGTTGGGCGGGGCGGAACCTTGGATGAAATGAGTAATGTCGTTTGTACTTAATTTGAATGACAAATGTCTCAGAGCTGTAAACGTATTTATTATGCTCACTGTGGCACTTGCTTGTTGAGCGCCAAAGAGTCTGTCATAATTTTAAACTCTTCCACCGCTCTCTTCCCTCTTCCACCTCCCTTGCCAAGCCACGCCCACATTTGTGGGCATTCAGTTCAGCTGTTGTTTCGTATTGTTGCCATCATTAATCGCTGCATACGCAAAGGTTTAACAATATTTAGTTTAATTATGCAAACGATATTCCAAGCAACACATTCTATTGATTTAACTGCTTATTTAGCTTGTGTGTGTGTTTGTGTTAGTGTTACTTATTTGTATTGGTTTATGTGTGTGTGTGTGTTTGCTCACCTGCCTTTGACTGTGTGTGCAGTGGCATATTTCTATTTACCTTTCGCACAGTTTATTGTCCTTTGGTATTTCAACTAAAACACCTTCGATTTCTAATTACAGCATGGAAACCATGATTACCAGAAAACACAGATAAAAATGCCAGCGCAAATTTATTGGAAGACTAAACAAATTCGGGCAGCTTTGCTCGTGGTAAGTAATGCCAAACAAACATTCTATTAATTAATATTATTCTTAGAAATTTGTTTGCCCACGGTTATTGTGCAGAGCATTAATTTGGCTAAATATAGAGGAAGTATATTATATTTCCTATTTCTAAGACAATAACTTTAAGTAGTTGAGCTTGGCTTAAAATGATTTCATAATTTAAATAACTTGGGTTAAAATTCTGTAAAGAATGAAAAAATAAATTTGACAATTGTTTTGTAAGTGTAAAATGGGATTTAAAGAGATAATTGATTGGATATATCAATTTTAATTGAATTTGTTTTAATAAAAAGTTTGTTAGGACAACAAGTTTTCATGAAGTAAAAAGTTTATGAGAGTATAAATATTTTCTTTCCAAAGAAACGATTTCAGTTTTTATCATTATGCATGGAAAAATCTTCTTAGAACTGATGTATTATTGTAATTTTTTAATTATTTAGGAAAATTAATAACTGGTAAAAATGGTAAACAGTTTCAAAAATTATTTCTCTAAAATAATTTTTACTTATTTATTTATTTTTTATCGTATTTTACAAAAAATTTGTATATGTATTTATTTTTTTATTATTATTTTTATTTTTAGTTTTATTTATTTATTTTTTTTTTTTCCTAATAATAATCAAGTTATGGCAAGCAGTTTTAATTATCAAAATATTTTTATTTTTTTTTTAAACTTTTATTTGTAATTTTTAATTTAGATTAAATGAAAACATTTTTCTGTTTATTTAAAAAAATGTATTTTACTATTTATTTTATTATTTATTTTAATATTGGATAATTTTAATAATTGCTCGAACATATTGTTGAGACTTTTATGTCAATATTGATATGTCAATATTTATATTAAAATAAAATAAAACAAAATGATTGTGATTGTGAATGATTGTGGTTAATTATATCCTCTCCTCTGTTATATTGTGTTGTAAAGTTGAAAGTTCTCGGCTCAATCAACACAGGATGAGCGCATATCAGTTTCCCGCTAAGATCATGTAATTTGACACCTCTCAATTGGTTACATTGGGGCTACAACAAGTTTGTAGTTTGCACTAACAAGCCATCCACTTTGAAAGAGCTCGAGGCCAACACTTGAGAAGTTGTTGCCGAAACAACATCGCATATATTTAACAGACTTATCCGAAAGTTATAACGTAAGCTGGAAGCAGTTTTGGGAAAGTCGTAGTTGAACCAATTGAATTGAATAATAAAATAAAAAATAAATAAATAAATAAATAAAAAATAAATAAATAAATAAAAAATAAATAAATAAATGAATAAATTAAATAATTATTAAATAAATAAAAATAATTAAATACAAAAAATAAATAAATAATAAATTATATAATTAACAAATAAATAAATATAAAATAAATAAAAAATAAATTTAATATTATTAAACTTTTTATTTATGTTATTTGCATTCACTTTTTAGGAAATAATGATTGCTTATTATTCAATATGCAATTTTAACAAAATATGAAATAATGCAAAATTATAATAAAAATAAAAATATTTTAAAAAAATAATTAAGTTGAATTATATATTCACTCTACATTATGAAATTTCGTTGAGCATAGCACTTTATAGAAACATTACCCTTCAAACAGTTCGTTTAATTACTCTCTTAATTTAACTACTAATACTTCAATCTTAATGCTCTCTCTCTCTCTATCTCTCACTGTCTCGCTCTCTCGTCTTCTCCTTTCTAATTTACTGATTAAAACCCCTTATGGCTCTCATCATTCTCTATTCAAATTAGAAAATATAAAATGTTAGCATAATTTTCTTGGGCGCAGTAAACATTTGCCCCAGCTTTGAATGCAATTTAAATATGGTCACATAATCGTTAAAGTCAGTTGCCTTTCAGAAATTGTGTGACAATTATAAACCGGAGCAATAATGTGGCCATCAAAGTACACAACCCTCTTCTGTAGCTGAGGCAATATTCATAAATTTTAAAGCAGGACAAAAAAATAAAACAAAACAAAAACAGCAAAAAAAAGGGACACGCATCAAATTTTCAGAAAATGTAATAAAACATCAAATTACCAATAATTTTAAGGACTAGGCAAGGGCTGGCTGAATCCTTTTTTCACTCACACAGTTGAGTTGACCGTGATGTGGTTGAGCGGCGGCAGAAGGTAGCAGGAGGCAACAGGAGGCAGCAGGAGGCATTGCCGGAATGCCTTTTAAGACTCGCCGAGTTTTGGACAGCAACACGTGCCGCCTTCTGATTGCGGATACTTTTCGTCTGGGCGAGCCTTCGGCATTTTATAGCGCCAATGAAGCATCCACTTTGGTCAACCCCAACAAACACCAAGCTCAAAATCCGAATACGTATCCCAATCCCAAGCCGAAATCCAATCTCAATGCTAAATCTATCCCTAACAATGAGTTCAATGTATTTTGCTGGTCATTGGCGGCAGCCAAAGGTTAGGCCATGTGGCTTGTAAACTGCTTTATAGAGTGTGTGTGTGTGTGTGTTTGCCTTCCTTAATGTGTGGGCGTGGCAGCGGGCCTTACAACTTGTTACTGTGCGCACATTACCATAATGTATTTTATCTGGCTGCTGACTTGTGCGGCCCCTCAGTTAGAAATCACTTAAGACGCTCTACTGCTGCTGTTGCTGCTGTTACTGTTGCTCTGCCTCTACTCCTGCCAGCATAATAATACCCATTGCCCATTCTTTTTCCTTGTTTTTTTTTTTGGCATTAGTTCGTTTCAAGTTACCCACAGTTCGGTTGACTGACTGTCTGGCATGCCTGAGCTGGACAGTGCACACAGGTCAGGTCGTTGTTTCTTCGACCAAGCGGTTAGCAACCGGCTTTACGTTTTTACATGTTCATTCTCATCATCATTCTCGAGTTGTTCCTTGTGTGCCCTTTTGTGTCTGTCTTTGCATTTGTTTCGACTTGCGTGAAATTGCAAAATCAATCAATTCGATTACGTATACGTAATATTTATAAATATTTAATGTTAAGCTTTATACGCATTTTTCGACTGCCTGCCTGGCCTGACTGCCATCCTGCCAGCCTGCCTTCAAAGCGTTACGTTACGGTTCGATGTTATGTAAATGGCATTGTCTACAGCAGCAGTAGATGGTGTACAATTGGGTGTGTGTGTGTGTGTTTGCTGTATTTTATGTACTGGCCCCAGTCAGGTTCTGTGTCTTGGGCTCCTCGAAATGGTTTCGATATGTTAATAAGTAATGTTGAGGCAAGTTTTGGCATAACCTCAAATTTGCTGAGCTCATTTGGGATATTACATGCATATAGATTTATTTGTATATATCAGTATATATGAATATATGTCTATAAGTATATATTGTATACTATGCAATTGGAATTCAGCAATTTGAATTGTTATTATGCCTTTGACAGGGTTCATTATAATTTTACTTAATGCTAGAGTAGAGTGTACATACATATATACATATATACTATATATAAGAATATTATATACATTTTTGTTTAATCATTAATTGAGCCTAATTTCTGTTATTCGTTTTGTATTACATAATAATAACAAACAAGCGCCTTCACTTAGATGACAAAGATTTATTACAATGACTTTTAGTTTGGGCTCATTTTGTAATCAATATTTGTTTTAGATTTACTTATTTATTATTTATTTATTTTATTATTTTATATGTAATATATATACCCAAAACCTGAACCTTGTCGAGGGGTTTCACAATATAATAATAATATAAAAACAAATAAAATAAAATAAATAAGTAAATAAATAAATAAAAATAGATATATAAATCAAAGTAAATAAACATCAAATAAATTTAAAAAATAAATAACTTAAAAAAAAAAATAAATTAAAAAAAAAAATAATAATAATAAAAAAAATAAATAAGTAAAAGAAATAAAAATAAAAATTAATAAAAAAAAAAATAAAAAAATTAAAAAATAAATTAAAGAAAAATAAAAAAATAAATAAATCGAAAAAAAAAGGAAAAAAAAATGGCTTTGCTTTGCTAAGTTCAAGTCTTCGTCATATTTATCTTTCTGTTAAGCGAGCTCTGTTCAAGAACTACCAAAAATGTTGAATTGAATTTTGTTCTTTTTACGTTTTATTTTCTTTGTTGGTATTCATTTTCCTCAACTCAAGTTCTTTCGTTTTATATGTTAAGCTAATTTTCGACAGGTGTTTTGCTTAGCTTATCTTTGATTTACGCCCATGCAATGAACTCTGTATTAAATTGTTGAATAAAAACAAAACAAAACTGCCAACATATGCCCAAACCTTAGTTTTTCTTGTTTACAATAACTAGAGAGGCATATGAAAGGACCACATCGTTTCCCTACGCTTTATCTGCCTACGCAACGATTGAGTAGATAAAGACAGCATTGAATGAGGAACAGAATAAGATCATACAACATTATTTTATGAATTTCTTCGAAATAGGAATTAAGATATTTATGAATTGTTGTGAGTATGGGAACAAACACAAGTTTTTGTTATCTGATGAGGATTACTTTGATGATATTAATGTGGAATCAAATTTGATAGAGAATAGAAATTATTCTAAAAGTTAAAGTAAATTTATGTGTTTCGTCTCTATGCTGAACTGATTTGTGATTTAATATATATTTAATTATTTTATTTTATTTTTATTTACAAGATGCCTCATGTAAACATATAAAAATGTAAATTATATAAAAATTGACTTTTAATAAATTTAGGCTATTTAAACGCACTTTAATTGCTAAATTAAAAGAGAATATTTTTATATATGAATTGCACTTTCCTTTTTTTTTTGTAATTCATTTTTATTTCATTTTTTTACAGTTACAATTTTTTTAAACAATTGAATAGACAATGACAAATGCTGTTTTTGTTTTTACTTTGATTTTTTTTTGCCGGCAAGCATTATATATTGAAGAGCATTAAAAAGCTCTATTGATATTTAATGAAGTTGTAAAATCGAGAGATTGTTGCAATGCGCTTGACCTCATTCGGCTGTGCAACAATTTTGTTCGATTTCGGTTGACCATATTTAGTTGGGGGGATTTTCAACTGTTTTTAGCAGTTCATGAAATATGTAAAACCTTTGTTGCATACCATGCCAGGCCACGATCTGCCCGCTCTATTCTAGTGGCTGGCATATTTTAAAGGAATTTCTTTTTGTAATTTGTTATTTTAAATTTTGTTTTTGCTTTTGTAGAGTCTGCATGAGCAGTGGCGGCTTTTAAATAAATGCTGCGCTTTTTTCAGCAAATCCAACAATGTGAAAAAAGTTTGTTTAATTGTTTTAAAATGTTTGTGGGTATGTGTTACAGGGCTGGCTCATCTGTGTGTGTGTGTGTGGCGTGAATTGTACAATTTTTGCTTTTTATTTGTGCGGATAATTTATGCATGTGTTGCCTTTAGCTGAAGCTACACAGCACACTGCACTCGGCTCTGCGGTGTTATCCAGTACGATATGGAAAATGACGGCAAAAGTCAAATTGTGAGGTTTACCAATGGGGACTTTTTCGTTTTTATTTTTTTTTCGCTCTCTCTCTCTCTCTCTCTCTCTTTCTCTCTTTGCTCGTTCGGCAGCTAAAAACATGGCAAGCACAGAATGTCGATTGATAATGGGAATTGAAATGCGAAAGAGCGAATTTGTTTTGATTTAACAATCGATATGTGTGCTTATCGGGGGGAAAAAATATAAAAATATATATGCATGTATATCTGTTATTTTATTATTTAATATTGTTTTAAAGTGAGGCTGTTATATGCATTTGTTGTGGGTTGTGCAGTCGTCTATAAATTTTCATGTTCATATGTAGATTATTGGGAATATTTATAAATTGTCAATTATATAACTTGAAGCTTATATGACAGTTATTGCAATAATTTTTAAATGATTACTATTTATAAATATTTATTAATTAAAAGTTAATATAATATAATGAATATTATTGTTAGCATTGATATTTTTCTATATTTTCGTTTTACACTTCTTTTTTAATTAATGAGGCTTACAAAATGTAAGCTGGTTGTCTGTAAAGTTATTTTAAACACATTACAGTTCGATTATTTGAGGACTTTGCCATCGATTGTTAGTCTATAGTCGTCCTCAACTTGCAACTCTTGATAAGTTATAAGCATTTGCAATTTATAGCTTAAATGCAAAGATCAAGGCTTGCAGGGGCTTACAGAATTTCATATAAAACTATTGAACATTTACCAAGTTTTTAAAAATAATAAGATATAATAATAAAAAAAACATATATATTTTTTTATATTATGCCAAATTATGTATATAAAAGTTATCTATCAATCACAATTATAATAATTAAAAAAAAAAAAAAAATTAAATAAATGATATATGACAATCATCAATCGAAATAATCTTATAATAAATGCTTCCATTTGAGCAGTGCCAGAAAGCTAATCAACCCAATGATTTACTTTAGCTAAAGATCCCAAATTCTTAATGAAATCAAATTAGATAAATTAAGGTGAAAAGAAAATCAGAATGCTTGCCCAGACATTAGGTAGTTAATCACGTGTCTATGGCATATCTAGAATTTCGCATGAGCCATTTGAGCTGTCGTTGAGCTGAGCTAACATTTGGTATGTGACAGCAACCATTTGTGTGTGGGTTCGCCGACATCCGAATATGGGTCATCCAAAATTTTGTTGTCCGCTGGATGATGGCTCAACCGTTGAGAGTCATATGTGAAATCGCCTGACAGTTTCACGCATCGCTATCGTCATCTCACGGACTGCAAATTGCTTCGTATTAATCAACGTCGCTGCTGGTTCCAGGACCCGCACATGCCGCAACGCTGGCCGGCGAATGTGTGTATTCTGTTTGGTTTGTTCAGTTCTCCACTCTCTCTGGGTGTGTGTGTGTGTGTGTGGGTGTGGGCGTGTGCGTGTTCATTGGTGCGTAATAATTGCTCGGCCATAGGCTCAGCGTCAACTTCTCATGCACACATGCACACACACACACATACACACATACACACTCCTGCCATAGATAGTTCGTGTTAGTCAGTCATGTGATTAGCCGCACGCACACACTCACACACACACACAGACGCGCATGCAGGTGTGAATACATATATTTGTGCATGTGTGTGTGTGTGTGTGTGCGTGGTTAGTGTCCTGGAGCCGTTAGCCCAGGGAGTGCACGAAATTATGCGGAAATTGTTGCATATTTAAGTGGGCACGCGTGAACAACTGTTAAAAAGTTGCGCTTGTTTTGCGTAGACGTGCGAGCGAACATTTTAAGCACCATCCCCACACACACACACACATACCTTGCGAAATATGCCGTAAAATCTGATTGTGTGAACACATTTCGCAGTAGGTGTGGAAATTTACTGAAATCCAGTGAAAGTTGCCGTAATCATTGTTGGCAAATTGTGATATAGCTAACCATAGGTGGAGGTAGATTAAGTTTTGTGAGTTGCAGCTGTTTTGCACAACACAAAATACAGAAGAGAATTAGGAATAAATAGGGTAATTTAGTAAATATATTAAATTCCATTATTATCTTAGGATTTTATTCTGTTTTCAACTTTTTAGAAAGGAAAATTACAAAAAAATTGTAAATTAATTTAATATTTATTAAGAATATTTATTAAGAGAGAGAGAGAGAGATTATTAGGCTTTTATCATTTTAAATATAATTTATCTTATTTATTTATATATACTTTATTTATTTTTATTTATTTATTTTTTTATATTTTATATTAAAAAAAATATTTTTAATACTTAAACATTTTTATAACATTTAAAAATTTTGTTTAGCATTCTTAATTGAATATGATATAGCAGTAAATTAATAAAAAATATAAACTGAGTCAACGCTATATATAGACTTACGCTTATTGAGTAGTAGTTGTATTAGATTGCATCACTCAATTTGGATTTATGTTGTTTTTGTTTTAGCAGATTGATATTAATATTTGAATATTTTTAATAATTATTAATGTATGTATTCAAGTTTTATATCTTAAGTCAATAAGTTGGCTTGAGATAATGATTATAATGTATAGTAATAATAATAATATGCTAACGACTACGGTGATGCTGATGTCCAGTCAGTATCTTTCATCGAATGTATAAGCTATACGCTTATATTATTTATTATTAGTCTTGTTAGAGCTAACGCTGGACATTATGTGGCAGACAAAGTTTAGACGTAGGACACCGATTCAGAACTTAGCTCAATTGAAATCTGTAATGCCACAAATCAAAATGGCATTGTATGACTTTAATGAGACGAGGACAATTACAGCAGTATCCTAAAAGCCATTGAGATACAATGTCACTGCAGATGTGTCCCAGAATGTCATACAATGCTGTTATTGTGAGTAGTCCACAGTCATTAAAGAAGACATCACTGAACAGAATTCTATCAGTAGGCAAAAAGAAGTTTTGAAGTGTATTTGATAATGATCAAATATAATTATATAATAATTATTGTAATAATTAAATGCTAAAAAGCTAGGTTGTGGAAGCTTAGAACAGTAACCAAATTTTGGATGCGTAAGCTTCTCTTGTCTTTCTTCCTCTGCTTTATAGAGACGAGAACGTCCAATCGCCTTGAGCTTCAATCAAATAGTGATTCTATTCAAGGTGTAAGCTGACAGTAAATGAGTGTAGTGAGATTGAGAATGGGTAGAGTAAGCACAGCGAGAGCGAACAGAGAGAGTGAGAGGACGATCACAGGTAGAGCGAACACAAGGAGAACGATCGTTGAGGTAGTGATCACAGGGAGATTGATCATAGGACCATAGAGAGCACAAGCACACAGAGATCAATTACAGGTAGATCGAGCATAGGCAGAAAGAGCACAGGGATAGTAATAACAAGGGGAGCGATCATAGGAGCCGCAAACACAGAGAGAGAAATTACAAGTAGAGCGAAAATTCCAGCTCTTACAATTCAAATTTCAAATGCTCCTACAAAATATTTCCTTGTTACTCTATGCCTAGACAATAGGTATTTCAGAGTTGAGCTCTTGCCTTTAAACTGTCAAAGCTGAGCAGTATCAAGATGATTGACTTACTCACACACACACAGTTAACTGAAATTTATGCAATGCTCTAATTACTCATTGCGTCTATTCATTTTATGCACTGCCATCGTGCACTTGAATTGATTTGAAGCAATTACCCAAGCTCTGATTTACCGACCAACAAAATCTCGGCCACAATTCAGGCATCGAGTAAACTGCAGACTCAAAGCTGTAGACCGCAGCAAACTGAGCAAAATCAACCGCAAAGAGCGAATTCAACTTGAATTTGGCAATATGATAAATTAATTTTCGCAATTGTAACTGAAATTGAAATGCATAACTTTGTTTGTTTGTTTGCTTGTTTCGTGCTCTGTTTCTCCCTCTTGCTCCCTTTCTCCTTTGTAGTATTTTTATATTATTTATGTTTTTTTCTTTTCTTCTGTTTGTTTGTTTTTTTTTGCACTTTTTCTGCTTCATTTTCTATTCGAATCATTTGACCGGTGCACAAAAACTTTGAGTAATTGCCAAAAGAAAAGCGCAGAAAGAATAAAGCCAAAATGGGAGCAACGGGCTAAACCAAATAAAACCATAAACTGAACTCGGTTTGCTAGATGTTGTATTACCCATAGACACACACACACGCACACACACATATACAGAACTCTCTTTCACTCCATGCACTTGGCTTGTAACAAAGCCAAATTCAACTATTATTGGCACGTTATGGGGCAGCTGTAGAGGGAGTGCCGGGATTGGCTTTCGTTAGGGTCAACTTCACAAGCACACACAAAGACACTCGTACACACACATACACAGACACAGTCACACATACAATCGCAACAGCGTAACAATTGCTAATGTACAAAATATTTCATGATTCTGCAGTTGGGTTTTCTTATTATACCCTGTGCTGTGCGCACAGAGAGGGGGTATTGCTGTTGCTCCATAGCTTTTATTTTAAAATTTTACTTAAAATTTGTTTGGATTTTAAAAATAATAATGATATATTAGCAACTATTTTTTTTATGTATGGAAAATTATTTTTATATTTAAATGTGATATATTAAGAAATGCAAATTAAAATGCATAACTTTTAATATTATTTGTTCTTTTTAAATGTTTTTTATTTTTTTTTTGTTTTATATATGATTTTAGATAATTTTTTTTTATTTTGTACAATTTTAATATTTAATTTTATGATTTATTATTATATCTAAATTATTATTCTATATACTTAGTGCACATGATATATATGTTAATTTTTATTTTTTCTGTTGATTAATTTTCTCTCGTAAAGAAATGTAACTTGCTTTTAGCTCTATCTCTCTCTCTCTCTCTCTCTCCCTGTCCCCTCCCTCCAATACTTCCTTCTAAAATCGTCTTGCCACTTAATATCAATGTTCCTAGCCCATATATTATTATCATGTCATATAGAGCATCTCTCAGTTGTGCTCATTTCCGGCTTGGATTCGTCCATTCTTATTTGTTCATATTTTTCTTTGCTGACTTTGCTTCATGCCACACTACACTTGCATTCTTTTATTCATTCATTTCATTCAGTTTGAGTTTTAGTTTCTGTTCCCCATTCCCCGTTCCCCGTTCCCCGTTCCCTATTCCTCGTTCCGTTCGGTGCTGTATGTAGACTTTTTTTTGTAGGTTCACTTCGTTCGTTCATTTGCAGCTGAGTTCAGTTCAGTTTGTTTGTTGCCGGCGCCTTCTCTTCCCAACCGAATTCAATACAAACATACTTCTGCACCAATACAATGGCCAAGGCAAGGCATTGCTAAAGTGACGCGGTTTTGTAACTGTGGCATTGTTGCGGCTGGGTGGGTGTAGAGGGAGAGAGTGATAGAGTGGGAGAGGGAGACTGGAGCTGGGATGTAATGAGGGATGATGAACTAACAGTGGGGGACGAGTTTGAGGCTATTTGGCTACGAAGACGTCAGCAACGATGCATTCAATTGGCCGCAGCGACCAATGCGCTGTAAAGGAAATAAAAAAACGGCGCTTATTAGTTTTAGACATTTGAAAGAAGTTTTTCTGGTGTTTTTTTTTATATAGTTTAAATGAAAACCTATGACAAGTATTATGTTTGCAGATAAAACTAAAACTTTTCAAACTTTATGCCGTTTAAAAAAGAATAAAAATAAATACAAAATTGAGGGAAAATTTGTATTGTAGTTAAAATAAATATAGCAACTTCATAATATATTTAAATTATTCTAAGCTATGATTAAGTGACTCTGGCTGTTGTGTTGTCCGCTACTATGTGAATCTGATTAGTCAATTTAGACAAGTTTACAGAGCTCTAGAAGATTGAGCATCTGAGCTGAGCGAACCCAATAGTCACTTTCTGCTTATACTCGGAAATACGATCGTTGATTAAGCCGATGCGCCGTGAGAATCCACTTCAAGTTAGCAATAGAGTGAAAATGGAACGAATGACCAAAATCTCTTTACAAATATATAACACGCATCTGCTCTTTTTTGCACATAAAGTAAGATGTTAGACCTAGAACTGGTTGAGGGCCCAAGAGAAATTTTTATTGCATCAGCAAAAATATTGTATATGAGTATTTATGTCTAGGACAATTATAGTCAAGCTAGAGTTTGTTAGCATTCAATAGTTAAAATATTACAAAGAATTTTTTTTTACATATTAATTTCTATGTTTTATATATTCATTTTTGATTTTGAATAACATTTTAGTTTTATTTGTATTGATTGCATTATCACTTATGTTATATATTGTATAATTTATTTTCGTTTTTATTATAATTTAAATTGTATTTTTGTATAATTTGTATTTATATTTAATTTATATTATTTTTAAATATTTTTTTTTTAGATTATATTTAAAATACATATTGTTCATTCATATTATTCATTTAA